>JAKLLW010000013.1:2138-56043 GCA_022814695.1 Neocatenulostroma microsporum
ACTATAATAATATATTAAGTACTAGCGTTATTACAATTTTAGAGTCTACTATTAGAATATCGGACTATAATAACGTATTAGGTACCGGCGTAAAGGGCGCCGCTATTAGGCTTAGTAGTAAAGCGACTATAGGAGTAGAGTCTACTAGTAGAGCCGTAGTCGGCGTCGTTACTAGCTACTTCTTCGGCTTTAGTAGTAAGACGATTTTTAGAGGAGCCGTTACTAGAGTAGAAGCTTTCGAGCGCGTTACGACGGATACGTATATAACCGGTAGTAAATCTCCTATAATAACTTCGGGTTTAAGTATTACCTTTTCGCGGTAAGTAACTCGCGGGTCCTTACTACCTTAGATAATATCTTAGGTACGACGTATAAGTACGTCCGTACGTAGATTTAGCCGGCTAGGCCTAAAGAAGATCTAGAAGTTGAAACCCGATAGCGTCTCGGACTATCGAGCTTAGTAGCTATTTAGACGCTTCGAGGTTATAAAGTATTTAAGGTTCTTATAATCTATAATAACGCGGATAGGGTCTAAGGCCGATATAAGTTCTAGTCGCTATTCCTTAAAGGCTCTAATAATAGCGAGTAGCTCTTTATTATAGATATCGTAGTTAATCTCTACTAGAAGTATCTTACGCGAGAAGTACGTAATAGGTCTCTAGACCTCTTTACCGTTAATAGTATACTTCTAAGATACGATACCGCTATAGACCCTATTAGAGGCATCCGTTTCGATTATAGTCTCGCGTATCTAGTCGAAATAAGCGAGGATAGGCTTCTCGATAAAAGTATACTTTAACTAAGTAAACGAGGCTTTAGCCTCTAGTATCTATTTAAAGCGCTACTTACTATCGATATAGCGAGTTATTAACGTAAGTAGTATAGCTAGTTTAGAGTACTTATAAATAAACTAGTAGTAGAAGTTAGCGAAACCTAAGAAGGACTATATATCCTTTACTATACGTAGAGTCTCCTATTCTTTAATTGCCTCTACCTTCTTAGGATCTATCTAGATACTATCGATACTAATAATAAGCCCTAGGTACTTAGTTTCCTAGATATAAAACTCGTATTTATTAATATCGATTAGTAGGCTAGCTTTACGAAGGGCGATAAGTACCTTCTAGACGTAAGCGATATATTCCTCTAGTATATCGCTATAGATAAGTATATCGTTAAGATAAGCTAATACGAAGTTATTAAGGAACTCCTTTAGAGTATTATTAATATAGGACTAGAACGTAGCGAGTATATTACTTAGGCCGAATAGTATTACTAAGTACTCGAATTAGCTAAAACGAGTATTAAATACCGTTAACTATTCGTAGCCTACCTATATCCGGATCCTATTAAACGCGGCGATAATATCTAGCTTAGTAAAGAACTTCTTGCCGCTAATATAAGTAAGAGTCTCCTAGACTAGAAGTAGCGAGTACTAGTTCTTAACTATTAGTACGTTTAGTACTCGGTAGTCGATATATACGTAGAGACTATCGCTACCCTTCTTACGTACGACAATAATAGGTAAGGAGTATAGGGAAGTACTTTGTCTAATTATACTACTATCTAGCTAGTCGTTAATCTACTTCTTAATAGTATCGTTTTCTATCTAGGATATAGAGTATACCTTACGGTATAGGGGTTCCGTACCTTCCTTAAGCTTAATCTCTATATTATACCTAGGACTATAGTATTAAGGTAGCGTACGTACCTCTATACGGCTAAAGTAATCCGTTAGATTGTCGTAGTAGCCTAGTAGTAGCTTACTACTAGAATCGACGTCGATACTCGGTTTACTCTTTATAAATTTCTCGTAGTTACTAGCCGAGATAGTATTAACTTATAAAGGGACTATATCGTCCCTAGCGTCGTAAAGTATTATAGCGAAGACTTTAAGCTCTAGGTCGTAAGCGAGATTGTAAGCCTTCTACGCCGTAACTTCCTCTATATAGATACTATCGTAAGTAGTACGTATAGGTAGTTAGTACGTACGATTGTTCTTAAAAACTATAACCTTATCGATATCGTAATCTATATAATAGCGGTAATAGTATTCTAAGTAGAATACGATTATACCGCGACTCTAGCGAATAGTCGTATTATACAATTCGACCTATAGTCGTCTAAGAACTACTTCGTACTATACGGGAGCTACGTATATAAGTAAGTACTCTTTATAGCCTCTAATATCTATATCGAAGAAGGCTACGTAAGTAACGTACTAGTCGTCCGTCCGGCTATAGCCCTATACTATAAGACGTAGCTTATCTAACTTAAACGTATTAATTTTGTTTCTTTATATAAACCGGAAATTAATAAATTAAGAAGTAGTACTAGGATCGATATAAGTTTCTACTTTGTACTTACTATTAACGAGTAATATAATAGTTAAGTAACGTTTCTCTAGAGGTAAGCCTAGATAGTTATTTCTATCTTTATAAATAGTAGTAGCTAAAGTAATATAAAGAGTCTCTTCTATAGGTAATACCTCCTTTATCTTAACTTCCTTAAATAGCGTATCTCTTATTGTACTTAAGAGGCGCTATTAATATTTTCCGACTCCTTAGTCGAGATACTATTACTCTTAAGAGCGTCCTACTTTTCTTTCGCGATATCGGCCTTACCGAGGGGGTACTTCTTACGCTCCTTAAGAAAGTAGCCCTTCTCGTAGTAGCGAAGATAGCGGCCCTCCTTCTTATAGTAAGTACGCTCGGCCTTAGTTAGTAGCGCGAGGTTCTAGTACTTAGCTAGCTAGTACTTCTTATCTTCGTTAATACCGTTAAGAGTATTAGTAGTAGTAGCTAGCCTCTCCTTACGTAAGCGCCGGCTAGTACCCGTACCGGACCCTAACCCTAACCCTAACCCTAACGAGGAGCTATTATTATATACGCCGTCTTAGATTATCTAATCCTCTAAGCGTATATACTTCTCTTTAACGTTGTCGAGCGTATAGAATACTTCGCCGTTACGAAGTATATCCTTAAAGGTCTTATTAAGCTTACTACGGAAGTTAAAGATAGCCGAGTTCTTAGTAATAAAAGGGACGTACGTAGTAATCTACTCGTACTTAGTAAGAAAGTCGGTAAACTTCTCGTTTAGGCCTATAGTTAACTTGTCTAGCGCGGATATAGCCTTAGTATTCGTATCGTAATTACTATAGCGCTTAACTAAGTACTAGATTATCTACTTAACCGAGACGAACGTCGTATAAGAAAGCTCTAGCGTAAAGAAAGAAGGGATCTTAGAGTTAACTAGGCTAAAAGAGATACCTTCTAGAAAACCTTAGATATAGCGTAGGCTATTACTAGTAGTCTTAAAGCTAGTAATACCTAACTTGTTCTCGAGCTAACGAAGCTATAGTATAAACGTACTATCCTTAGTACTAAACTTAGAAGGAGATAGTACGTCGTAGTTAGATTTAACGGCCTTAGTCTAGCTAAGGTTAATAATTACTATACCGACCGAGATACTAGAGAGGTTAGTTATACTACTTAGGGCCTTAGATAGCTTCGGCTTCTCGTAGTCGTAATAAGTACTAGCCGGCCTACTATAATAAGAGCTAGCTAGCCTACTATCCTTATCTAGAACTACGTCGCGTAGAGGACTACTCTTACGACGACGAGAGAGTAATAGCGACTTAGTACTATAGTAGCGCTCGCGCGAACGACTACGCTCTTTACTACTACTAGCCTTAAGCTTAGCGACTTCGGCTTCGAGTTGCTTAATACGATTGTCGTCTTTAGTACTCTTAGTATCGGTAGTCTCGAGATCTACTTTAAACTAAGCGATCTCTACTCTTAGCTCTAACTTAGTCTTCTTAGTAGTCTTAGTATACGTACGCTACTCCTTTAATAAGGCCTACGCCTTCTAGAGAGCGTCTTTTATGTTTCTAAGATCGCGTACTAGTTGTCTAGGTATACTATCCTTAGCGTTATTAATAACCTTCTCTAACTCTTATATACGCTTTACTACGTTCTCCTAGCCTATCTTATTAAACTTAGAGGATTCGAAGAGGACGTTGTTCTAGTAGCTAGCGTTATACGCTAAGTCGAGAATCTTACCTATTAGCTCGTAGATCTACTTAGAGTTATTTGCGTAGGTAGTCTTAAAGGTATTAAAGTTATTAAGCGCGTCGAGCAACTTTAGGACCTTGTCGTCGTCTTTATCGATAACTTCTCTAAAGGTAGTATAGCGATCTAGCTCGCTCTAAGCGCTACTCTTAGTATCTATCTACTCGACTCTAAACGACTTCTAGTACGCGTCTTAGAGGCGGCGCGTATTCTTAGTATACTACGACTCTAGGCCGAGCGTCTATAAGTACTAGAACTATAGGAATAGCTACGTATTGCGACGGTCCTCTAGTTAAGAAGAGGACGCGCCTACTATAGGTTTTAGGCTCTTTAGGAGGCCTATTATACGTAGTATAGTTACTTCGAGAGTAGGTTGTCGAAGAAAGAGGAATAAGAGATAGTACTACTACCTAATATAGTTACTACGCTTTAGAGCGTTTGTTTACTATAAGACGCGCTTAGTCGCGTCGTTATTTTCGAGGCGCTTTAGAGTACGGATTTTTCTAGTATACTTTAGAGCGCTACGCTATAAGACGTCGTTAAATAAGAAGAGGTCTTCGATAATATTAAGGGTTACTTAGTTCGTAACGATAGAATCGAAGACAGTCTATCTAAGAGTTACTAAGAAGAGCGTTCCTTTATAGAAAGGAAGGAAAGCGGTACGCGGAAGCGGCCGCGCGGGGTTGCCGCGCTTGCACGTGCGTAAGGCAACAAGGCAACAAGCATGTGAATGGGCAGTCGTGACAAGGGCTTGCAATATCTGGGATCGCAGACGGGTCGCGAATTCATGAGAAAGAAATGTTCCACGAGTATCCGAGAAGACTGACCCATTAGCCACGCCTCTGACTTGAACGAACATCGCGTGGAGACTGTGGCACTGCGAATCTATGGAACAATATCTCAAGTCTCATTTCGCCTCCGGCCACCCTGGCGCTCCATGGTTAGTCAGCTCTTTGTTCGTCCAGTCCCACAGCCCGTCGACCATTTTCTGGTCACCCGCGAACTTGACACTTTCGTCCAATTTCCCGACTGGAAGATAGAACTTTCCACTCTTGACCTCCTTCGCCGTCGCGGCCCAGAGCTGCGTCTTCGCTCCATCCTCGGCTGTCAAGCCTGTAAGGAGCAGTAAGAGCGACCATACATACGCAAACCACCCAGCTCCATCAGCTTTGCTGCGGTTCTCTGTCTTGACCAATCCCGGGTGGAGAGACACAGATGTGATGGACGGGTAGAGCTGAGCGACTTTCTTGGCGAAGAGGATGTTGGCGAGCTTGGATTGGCCGTAGCGGGTTAAACCTCCATACGATGACATATCTGTTTTTACCTCGTCGAGGACCAGACCCGTTTTGGGGGCGAAGATTTTCGCCGCTTCCGAGGCGACTGTAACGATGCGAACATCGCTGTTGGGACTGCTAGCGGTCTTGAGTATAAGCGGCATAAGCAGTTGAGCAAAGAGTGCGTGGGCGATATGGTTGACGCCGAACTGCCACTCGTAGCCCTCCTTGGTCAAGGCTGGCGCGGTACCAGAGACGCCGGCATTGAGGATGAGCAGGTCGATTCTATCTGTCCATTTGGAGATCTCTGCGGCGCCCGACTTCATGCTCTCAAGAGAGGAAAGGTCGAGCTTGATAGCTTTGATACTTCCAGAGGCAGACGGATGTGCGTGCTGGATCTCAGAGATGAGTGCTTCGGCTTTCGATGGCGTGCGAGCGCAAAGGTAGATGCACTTGGCGTTGTGTACTGCGAGCTTCCGCACCGTCTCGGCGCCTAGCCCAGCATTCCCTGTACGTCTGTTAGTGGCGAAGATCGAAAGGCAAGAAGTGTCGACAGGTCGTACCGCCCGTGACGACGATGACTTTGCCGCTGAGGTCAGGGATGTCTCTGCCTGGATTGAACGGCATGGTTTCTACGCACCAAATGCGTTCGTATCCGACTGGGTGTGATGTTTCTAGTGAGGCGAGCTACCAGATGACCGAACCGGGAGTCTGTATAAGGCTGTGGGAGGTGATTTGAAATCGGTTCAATCACGTTGCCGTCTGGGAGATACACTAGCAAGCGCGATTGCACTCGTGTAATCAGCTGCAAGCTCTAGCATGCAAGGTCGCACATGTAAGCAGATATGCACCGTAATACGCTGTGCGACGACGTTATTGTGAAAGCTCGAGCGTGAGCTTGATGTTATGCTGGGCTTGTGCAGAAATTGTGCCATGGCTTACTTATCGGCTACAGACTGACGTCTCTGGGACAGGTACGTTGACAAAGTGAGGTAGCTGTATGCAGTATCCTTGTGAGATAGCCAACATACGCCCGCGTATGCTTTCTCAGTTCACCAGCTCAGCTTGCGTCAGTCCTGCGCCCCGAAATCGTCGTCTTCGTCGCTGTGACCGGTTTCTCCGTCCCGTGCTCATCCCCTCTCCAACATCCGCCGGATCTGATCTACTGTCGCCCGTTGTGGCTTGTCGGTAACTGAATTCTGCCCTTCGAACATCTTTTCGATCATGTCGTCGCCCGGGATGAATCGAGATACTGAAAATTTGACTTTCGCCGAAAGCGAACGACCCAGATCTATCTTCACCAGGTTCAATCCATCGAAAGCTTTCTCTATCGCGTAGGCGAGAGTTTGCCAGGCTATTCCATGGCCTGTCCGTCCGTTGATAGGAATGTTGTCGGGCTGGGGTCTGCAGGTCGGGCAGACGATCGAACAGGTGTATTTGCCAATGACCGCGTGGCACATCTCGTGTACGAGAGAATCGATGATTTGAGGCCTTGGCTTGCCGTCTGCTGTGCAGTGGTCGGTATGCAGCGGATTTAGCTCGATGGTGACCGGGACACTGGGATCATAGTCGTGGGTTACGCCTTTGACGGTGAGGCGTCCGTTGTTCGGCATCATGTTGTCGAGTTCGGGAGCCCACCTGAACGGCATCTCACCGACGTCGCCGAGGAAGAACACTCTGCTTAACAAGACCATGCCGTTGCGGAAGAAGCCGTTCTCTGTGAGCATGCGTTTGCTGCCTTGTTCTATCCGCGAGTTGAAGTGTCGTAGCCATATGCGCAGGTGAATCAATGCCTGTCTCTGGTCTGCCGTCCAGGCACTCTCTGGTCGTTCGAAGGAGTCGACTGCTGCTTTGACGAAGGCTAGAGGGAGGTGTTGTCGTTCGACAAGGGCGCCAGCTACTGGTTTCGTGCCGTGACGGGCCATGTTCGCTGGTATGGAGATCTGATGGAATACACATACTTACCGTGCACTTGCTCTACGAGTTATATAGGAAAGTGGAATACACAATGTGAGGTTTCTCCATGGTACAATAGCACAATAGCCTCACCTCACTGCCTGAAACTCACGTCCATGTCCATTCTCTTGCGGAACTCACCTACTCCAACGCTACGGCTGTATCTCAAAGCCCAAGCTTGTCCACCATCCCTCATACTACTCCTACATATTGATAGAGGTCCAAGGCTGAGAGCCATGCTTCACTTATCGTAGGCGTTGAGTTGGGGGAGATTGGAGGCGGTGGAATGATCGTAGGAGATCTAGGTGGCCCTGAGGTGTCCGTCGGTTCGTTCATCACGTGTTCTGAAGCAAGCCCCATCGTTCCAGCTTCGATAGCATGCCGTATCGTCAGTATTGAGATACTCCCGGTAGACAAGCAGCGCAAAGCGCCAAAAATCACATGAAGGCTCTTCGGGAAATTCGCGGGCCAAGACTTTGACAACCCCTGCCAGCCGAGCCTTCTCTGAGTATCGTACCGACAACACTCGACTCCAAGAAATCGCCTTCTTGATCGCAACAATGTCACAAGACAACATAACTAGAGCCTATGGCTTCACCTAGATGGTCGGGGGACGGCGTCATTCACAGAAGCACAAATGTTACTCACGATCAGCGTATGCCCCAATTTCGAACCGCCCAGTACTCTACTTCACGATGTTTGACGGATGTACAGTACCATTGCTATACATGTCTATCACTCAACTGGAATCCAAACACTCGCTCAAGTTCTCTGTCCGTCAAATTCAGCATCTCACCTGGTCCCTATTCCAAGCATGCTCGCAGCCATAACAACATCCTAGCTCTGCCCGCCGAGTTGTGACACGCGCAACAGCTGCGAATGATCTCGGCACTTGTGCCTCCTTACGCAGCTCGAACTCCTCTACCGGCAGATATTCACACAGAAAATTGGCGAGACAGTGTCAAGCGGAGCCCGAACATTATCACCATGCCTCAAAAAGTAGATGATCAGGACCTACTCCACGCATTTTGCAACTGCATACGATACCCCAAACGTAACCAAAAGGACCTGAAGCTTCCAACCATCGTCGCCGATGGCAACGAAGCCGTATCCGGGTTCATCGATCACCACTATGCCTCCTCAAAGCAAACATCTCATGCAAGGTGAAGCCTGCCCCGAGCTCCCGTATCCGTCTCAAGCCTACTCACACATTACCTTAGCGCCGAAACTGCTACCAGACTTCGATGGCTGTATCCTTGAAAACCGTTTTATCAAGAGGAAGAGTGCCCGGCAGCCTCATCCTCGTAACCCGTGAATTGTTGACGAGTGGCGTTCCCGCCGACGATGTTATGCTTCGAACCACTTCCCCTACGTCAATACGCTGCGCCAAGGTGCCCATCGTATGCCGCTCTCGCCATCCTTCAACCTGTCCGGTGTCCACAGTCTTGCCTATCCAAGCTGAGCATCACAGGGAATAAATTTTACTACCAGGGTAGCTTTTCACCTTACGCCAGTACGAAGATTCTAGCATGGCCACTAGACGGATGTGCCTATGATGCATTTCGGTTGAAAGGCAGGTGAAGAGGATCGTGAATAGGTGTGAAACATTACCTAGCTAAATACCCAGTGTAGATGCGTACTCTATACCATACTTCATCCAACCCAGATGGCCAAGCATGCCGATCCGACCCCAGTCGACCACAGTCGACCATGTACCCAAAGCACGCCACCCTACCCAAAGCCAATCCAAGGCTATATCATACTCAACACGGAACAAACCACCCAAGACCGAATCCAATACGCTCTTGAGCGCACCAACCCGCCGAGACACCGATCCAATGCACATACATCTTCATTAACCCTTGCCGAACAATTACTTATAAGGATCATACTCCCCTCCCCCCGACCCAACACTACCGTTCCTCGCACCATTACTTTGCTGAGCCTGCGGCATGGCCTCAGCAGTCTCATCCACACTACTCTTCTTCCCCCAACCCCCAAACCATCCATTAGTCTTCTTCGTCGTATTACTCCTCCCCATCAAATTCAGCGGGGCGGGTTTGGGGGCCTCGGGCGTAGGGGTGGCTGACTGCACGGGAGGTGAAGACCCCATCGCCGCCACTGTCTGCGCCGGCTGCGCCGAGCGAGGCTGCGCGTGGCCTGCTCGGAGTGGGGAATGAACGTTGGTATTGGAGTAAGAGTTGGAGTGAGACAGGGACAACCGGTCGTCGTAGAAGCTGTCTATCGATTCGTTTCGTTCGTCGACCGGGTGGGTGCTGAAACTGCGCTCTTTTCCCTCTTCCACGTCGTCGCCGGCGTCGGAGTCCAACTCATTCTTGGATGAAGGGCGGATACCGACAACCTTAACCATCTCAACGACCGCTGCTGTAAGGTTGGAGGCTGCTGCGTCCAACAGCGCCACCGGTGAGAGACCAGCGGCGGAGGCATGCTGTTTCGTCGCAGTGATGAGAGAGTTGGCTGTCCCCATGACCCTCGCCTTCAACTTCGCCACACTCTCCGTGTGCTGTCTGTCTTCCGGACCGCGGGGGCTGGGGGAGGGAGTTGGGTACCCTTCGATCCCCACACTAGAAGTAATAGCCTGGACAGATATGACCGCTGACTTGACGGCATCCAACATCGGCTCTGTGTCAGTTTGCCGCGCGGATTTCAGGAGTGAGTCGACAGCCATCTGGAACCGAGTGACATCGACGTCTCTCACCAGCCCACCTTCGCTCATGATCCCCTCTTTGCGGACTAGACTTCCCGCATCAAAGGCGCTTTGCAGTCCCAAGCCCATCGTGGAGGCGCGCAGGTGCCTGTTCTGCGCTTTCACCTTGGCGTATCGACTTTGCCAGCTTTCATTGTCCTTCTCCAATTTCTCCACCCTCTTCGCTAAACGCTCCTCAGCTTCAATCGCATAGTCGTTCTGCCGACTCAAATCCCTCATCTCCTGCAGATACAGCATAGCTTCATCCCGGACCTCACTAGTAAGTTTCTCCTGCTGCGCCAACTCCTCCTGTAAGAGCTCAATCCGCCGTTCGTATTCTGAGACTACGGTCTGGATCTCGTCGGCTGCAGAGCTCTGCTGATGGTGTTCTTGCTGCGCAGTTTGGAGTTGATGGCGGAGGACCCCGTTCTCGGCTTGATGCGTTTGAAGCTGTTGATGCAGCGTGCTTCGCTGGTCTTGGATGTGGTCCAACTCTGCTCGTACTTCGCCATTCGTTCGCTGAGAGGTGGCGAGTCGTCCCTGTAGCTCCTCCAGTTCCTGGGTATGCTCTTCGTGCATTTCCTGCGCCTCTTCTTCTCTGGTCCGCTGGAGTTCGTCTAGCTCTCTTTGCAGTTCTTCGTTCAGCTTCTGCGCATCAAGATGCTTCTGCTCTAGCTCTTCGCGAAGATTGTACCACTCATTCCTCTCGGCGCTCAAACCCTCTTCCCGGTCTTGACCGTTGGACTTCACCTTCTCCAATTGGTTCTCCTTGTCTTCCAGTGTGTCCTTCAGGCCCTCAAGTTCACGCTCCTTGTTCAATACGCTACTCTCAAGCCCCTCAAGCTCACGATCCTTGTCCGACACACTGCTCTCTAAGCCTTCGATCTTCCGTCGCAGCTCCGCGATCTCCGCTTCGTGCGCCTCAATCTTCTTCCTGTCCTCCTCGTTGCTTCCAGCTTGCTGTGGC
Source organism: Neocatenulostroma microsporum (assembly GCA_022814695.1). Classification (NCBI taxonomy): domain Eukaryota; kingdom Fungi; phylum Ascomycota; class Dothideomycetes; order Mycosphaerellales; family Teratosphaeriaceae; genus Neocatenulostroma; species Neocatenulostroma microsporum. The sequence continues at coordinate 13,113 of JAKLLW010000013.1, forward strand.
ACATCTCTGCTGATACTCCCATTCCGCAAACCAGCCATCGCCTTATCCAGCCCGAAAGCATCTTCGTCGTCTTCTTCCTCTCCACCACCATCGCTATCATCATCCTCAACCATAGTACTTTTGTTCGGCACAATAGTGTTGCTCTGGAAGCTCTTCGGCATTGGCCGTCCATAAGTCTCACTACCACCAGTGGGCGGCCTAGTCGGTGGAGGTCCGTTCTGTGCAGGACTCGCGGGTCTGATGTTTCCGTACGGCGCATTCGGTGGCCCCATGCCATTTGGACCCGGTCCCATACCATTCGGCCCCATTGGCGGCCGACTCTGTCCCGGCGGCGGTCCTCGCATACCAGGTGGTGGACGCATACCGTTCCGACTCGCACTGCTGGCCGTGCTCATTGGTCGCTCAAGCTCTTGGCCGGCGAACCTGGGTATTCTCCGCTCGAGTTCGTAAAAGACGTCCGTCGCCAGCTGCCTGAACCGCTCGACAGGCAACGTAGATAGCTTCTGCCGTGCCTGATTCCTTTTGGGATGGAAGTTCTGCTTCGGTGGTAGCGACTTGGGCACATTCGCTACCCTCCCCATCCGCTCATCTTCCCTTCGTATCAGCTCATCATATACATCCGTACTGAGCTCCATGAACTGCGTGACGCTCAACCTTAAAAGTTTGTCCCGCGCCTTATTCGGCTTAATATTACCCTTCTCATCCCTTAGCGACGAAGACAAGTACCCCTTAAGTACGTGATAATGCCTCTCCAAGCTCCCCTCGTGATCAGGCTTAAACTGACTCCTCCCACTATCCCTACTCCGACTTCCAGGCGGCGGCCCACCAAACCCCATCCGCCCATCGCTGCTCCTCCCCACCGAGCTGGCCGAGCTCGGCGGTCTGCCCATACTACTCCCGCTCGCTGAGGGTCTTGTTGACATATCCGTCCCACTGCTCGGGTGATTCGAGCCAGGAGGTGAAGGCTGTGATGCAGGCGGTCGCGGGACACCGTAGGGACCTCCCGAATAAGGAGGGTCGGTGGGCGTGCCGCCCATGCTGCCGTAGCGCGAGGCGAAGCTGTCATTGCTGTTCATCGACAGCGGCGACATTGGGCCTGGGCCATTGGGTCTGTTCATCTTTGTGGAGGAGGTGTGGATAGGTGGGTAGGTGTAGGGATTTGATGTTCGTACTCGTATTCGGTCGGTCGGGTCGGACAGCGCTGGAGTGTAGGCATGCGATGGCGCGTTGTGGACTGGTCGGTGCCTATACGGAGAAGAGTCGCGAACCGGGTTGAGACTCGAGGAGTTCGTATGCGGTCGTCCGGTCCGTAACCCGTCTCGTGAAACGCAAGGAGAGGATGTTTCGCTTCGTTTCACTCTCGGTATGTATGCGGCCTTCCCTTGTACTTTCTGCCTCGATACCGGATGTTCCTTCTCCTGCACGCACAAGCACAATCGCGCCTCCCAATTACTATCAGATGCTCAGTAACGACTGTAGTTCACCAACACCAACGTCGCACAAGGAGAGAAAGGAAAGGACGTCCACGACTACGCGGTCAAGACGTGTGCCCCTGGATTAACGCTTGCGCGATAGGTGGTACAGCCAATGGGAAGTGCGGATCTACGACGCCATAAACGGGGTAGCGCTTAACGCAAGTTAGACTTTCAGGGCAAAGCTTCGGTGCCTTGTGGCTGCAGGGGAAATTCTCCGCTTCGCTGAAGACAACAACAAACGACATGAACGTGAAGGCAGAGAACACAATGGTCTGGATGGTGTGAGTCGCAGCATCTGGAAGATGACGGCAATAGTCTAAACCACACGACTCTATAACCCTCTCCCGCGATTAAGGACGGTGACAAGCCAGCGATAACGAGACGGTAGGCTGCAGGTGGGTCTCACAGCTCTCTCAATGATTATTTCTCCTACATACCTACACACATCCTCTCGTGATACCACTCACACCTCGCCATACGAGGCATCGACAGCGACATACCCTCCTAACCTTCGTAGCATCCGCCTCGCAAAGCTGCCACTGAACGAGAGCGTTCTCAAGTGTCAGAGGTGGCAAACGTACCGCGACCTCCACCGCAATGGCAACCACCCAACCCGACCAAGATGTTCGAGGCACCAGTGCGGAGCTCTCAGAACACGGCACACCCTTCTGGAACATGAACCTCCCTGCCAACCGTCACACAGCAGAGTGCCCAGATTACCTGGAGTACGCCTTCAAGAATGACAAGGACCGCGCGATTCTCGCCACGCCAGACTACCTCTACCACCGCCAAACATGGCAGGAAGTCCAGCAATTTATTCGCGACAATCGGCTAGACCTTTTCCAGCGGCTACCAAGTGATTTGAGACTGTATAGAGAGTACTGCTCCAAGCTGGTGAAGGAGTACGGGAGCGTGATGGAATTCGTTATGAAAGAACGGTTGCAGTGGGACGATCTCACCCCGAAAGCACCACCTTTTGTTGATCCATGTATGTACGCACCAATCCCACCCATCTTCTCGGCCACCCTCAATCGCTGACATACCAGGACAGCCGATCTCAATATTCTCTACAACGACTGGCCCTACGGCGTGGACACGCGCATCATCCACCTAGTCGTCTGGACGAAATTCGAACTCGCTTCTAACCCTCCCTCTCCCCAGGATCCTCTGGGCGATCTCACCCCGAAAGCAAGAAAGCAGATCGACGACTTCGTGAACGAGACATTTGTGCGCAAGCACGAAGCCGACGTTGGAAAGTCGCCTCCGGAGAACGTCATCTGGTTCCGGAACTGGTCGGCCCTCAAGTCCATCCATGCGGTCGAGCATTTCCACGTCATGCTGTACCATCCGGACACGGAGTTTGTGAGGGAGGTTACGGGGGGTGATGTGGCACTTGCGGAGAAAGTTGGGAAACCTGGGGAGAAGAAGTAAAGAGGGACAGGCTGGACATGGCCTGATTTTGGGGACTTTGGGGCGGAGAAAGTCGTTCCAAGCGGGTAGCAATGCAAGCTGCTGTAGGCAAGGTACTACCGTGCGAAAGAAGCGTGATACCTTACACGAATACCAGTCCGGCTCCCTTGGCTCCGCGACTCGATGACTAAGGACATTCGTTCCTCGAAACAGTGGGAACCGGCCTTGGCTGCTGTACGTGCTATTGGGCGCTTATAATGGGCCCTACCTCTCGAAGCTACTTGTCGCCATCTTAAAGTCGCATCGAGTCTTTCATCCGCTTCATAGCTTGCAACGGCCACAACTACACTCCATTCGTTCCCCGTGTAGCCTCTTGCTGTAGGCCAGATACTGCGGCCAATATCCTCCACTCCGGTCAGTCGAGCGTTTAATGGACCGATACCTGGTCTGGGTTGGGCGACCACACATCGTCCGTCCTTCACGGCGTTCACGGCGTGGAACGGTCAGAATTGCAAGCATTAGGCCCTATCCAATGCTTGCGTTGCTGATCATGCAGTACATCTTCAAGGCTACCCGCTCTTACGCCCACGGGCTCAATACTGCCTCTCCGGTCACCGCGAGAAGAGATGTTCTACATGTTTCGCATTTGGCAGGCGTACTGCCTGCCCGCACTTACTTGCAAAGTTCGGGCAGCGCAGATTAGGGATGGGCGAGGCAACACGGATACTCTCAAGGTGCTGGTCTGCTGGCTAAGCTGGAAATGAATGGTTTCTGGTCCGCCGCGAGCAACGCATCGAATGGTGCCATACAGTCGGTCCATCCATGCCGGCCAGTGCAGTTCAACGCTTTTCGCATAGGCTGCCAATTGCACCATGTCGCTCACCCTCACGCTCGCGCTCACGGTCACTGGGAAGATGCCATCGGGCAAAAGAGTCCACAGCTCATGGGATTGTACACTCTCCAGGTGACGGAGAGGAGAACGCTGGCGCAGTGGGGAAGTACTTGCACGCAGGCGGAGACTGTGGTCCTCGAGTACGGGCTACTGAGCATGACTATCGCTACATTGCCTGCAACGGGCGAGGGTTGGTGACAATGAGTTTGCTTTGCCACCTTCTCGTCTTTCCCGAACGACACTGAAGCTCATTTATCGGCCGTTGGGGATCTTATAGCCACACAAGCGTCACTTCCCTCTGGCGACGGTCCAAGCGGTGGCAACCTTGGCCTAGGCAAGCACGGGCGCGTGACGGATGAAGAATTCTGCCTAGAGGAGTATCAGAGCCACTTCCAGATCCGCAACATCGAAGACATGAAGCGGCACTATACCGGCACGGTTATGGATTGCGGCAACGACGAGGAAGACACCAACATCACTAAGAACACGCGCCTCATCAGCTTAGCGAGCCCGCGCATGGCTACCGATCGCGAAGGTGTTGTGCGCGCCATGGAAGAGTTTAAGAGATCTTGATATAATGTTCCTAGATAACCTTGCGACCACTAAGCAGCCGCAAAGATCGCTCGAAGGTCGAGAACGAGTTGCGACTGACTGTGGGAGCGCGAGCGGCAATATCTATTGTCACCGAGCCTTGGGGCGCATTGAGCATGACCGCACGGACGTTCCGTCAGCATGAGAAGTATAGTGCTGCTTTATTGGGCATGTATTACCGGCAAGCCTAGCTTGCTTCAGGTATTTGACTAGAAGGGCGTCTCCGTCGTCAATTGGCACGCTAACGCGCCGATGGGTTCCATGATAGCTGATGCGTGACTCCCACTTTTGCAGATCAAGAGTGAGATGTTGACCCGGGAAGGTTCCGCGTATATCTACTTCATTGAGCGCTCCCAGGGAGCTAAGAGCCAGTGGCATTGCATCATAGAGCAGCCAAAATAGCCTCACCAACACCAGCAGCACTCGATGGGTTCTGGCCGGTGATGAGCTTGTTCCCTTTCCCGCTGGTAACGACGTTGACACCCCACGGCTCCCTAGCCTTCGTAAACTTGCCACCGTTCGCAACCAGTTGGTCTTCGAGCATGAACGGCATCACCTTTGACAGCCCGACCTGGTCTTCCTCGGCGTTGGAGAAGCCCGTCACAGTCTGTCCGTTGATGAGCTTCGAGCCGTCACTGAGCTTGGCGTTGATGAAGGCGGCGGGACCGTGGCAGACGGCTGAGACGACTTTGCCAGACTCGTAGAACTCCTTGATGAGTTGGTGGGAAGTGGAGTCGGTGGCAAGGTCGAACATAGCTGTGTCGGAGATTAGATGTCAGTATCAACTCATCATCCTGATGTCGGGCATCAAAGGCGACTTACGGCCGTGTCCGCCAACATAGAAGATGGCATCGAAATCACCAGCCTTGCCCACGAAGTCGCTGAGCTTCTCTGTGTTCTTCCAGAGCGACTCTTGCTCGTTCAAGAACTTCTTGGACTCGGCGTCCTCCTTGAACATCTCCACAGATGACGGGTCGAGCGGTGCTTCGCCACCTTTCGGAGACGCGATGGTGATGTCGGTCTTCTCAACAAGCTTGTAGTAAGGGTGGGCGAACTCTGGTAAGTACCAGCCGGTCTTATTGCCAGTATCTCCCATCTTGTCGTGGGAGCTCAACACAAAGAGTACCTTGGGTGCCATGTTGGATATTGTCTTCAGAGTCGTTCTTGACGAGAATGCTGTGGACGTCGGATGTCGTCGCAGAACTTAAGTATGAAGACTGCAACGCCACCTTCCGCTTGCTGCATCAGAAATTATGTTATCATGAGCTCGAGCTCCAGTACATCCTAGCTCCGGCAATAACCTCCAGGTCCACTGGAGCTGTCTCCGGGCCTTGGCAGTTGACCCAAACCTCAGATATCTCAAGCACTGCGTTCGTGAGGTGCGCAGATAGCAAGCAAAAGTGTCAACAAACCCTTGAGATTGTTGAGAGCAAAGCAGAAGGACTTCAAACACGGAGAATAAGATGAGACGGATCATGGGAACGTGGACTAACAATGGTGCTTTTAGGGTCTACCTACCACGGTCTACCTGAAGATGCGCAGAAGTCGTATCATCAAGACTCGTTGAAAGAGGAAGATGCCGCCCTGCGGTCTCTCTCAATCGCAACTTCTTTGAACCCATGAGCGGCCTATACAGCTGCTCGACCGCCGCTCCCTTGTACATAAAGCTTGTCGGACTTCCGCAAGCATATCTCTCCTTGCCCGTGCCTTCGAGACACTTGGTCGCCGATACAGGAGCCTCAGTGCCGTTCAAGACAAGGGCGAAAAGCTTTCATGTCCGCGAGCCTTGCACCCATTCACCTCCCAGCTCCCTCGGTCTTCTTCACAGCCGCAATCTCCTCCCTCCACCTGAAATACGCACTCAACTTCCCCATAGGCTTCGGCGCAGTCGGGAAGAGCACCTCATGCTGCTTCATGAACGCATACAGCACCTTCTGCATGCCCTCGACCGCCTTGCGCATTTTCCGTTCATGCTCCTCCGTGCTGGCACCGCCGACGACCTCCTGCACCAACTCAACCTCCCCCACCTCATGCGAGAACAAGCCCGTACGGTTTGTGATAGTGTCAAGTACCATGTTGAACTCCTGCTGCTTTCCCTCCTTCCCCTTCACCGCATCACCATTCACAGCTTCTCGAATCACCCAAGCCCTGCGCCGAGTAATGAGCTCCGCCATGATACCCAAATCCCCCAACTTCGTACCTGGCACCTGCTTCTCCACCGCCTCTTCCACATTTTCCTTACCCTCAACCTCCACAAACGCGGAGTCTTGATAGTCCCCGCTGATGCGAGTCTTAGCCTCCCAAACCTCCTTGCGCCCAACGTACGGAAGCATGCGTCCGAAGCCGTCCTCGGCGGGAGCGTAGCGCGTACTTCTTCTCCTCACCCAGAGACCGGCGGCGGAGAGGAGGGAGTCTCTGTCGTAGTAGATATCCTCGATCACTTTGTCCGGCTGGCGTTTGCAGTGGAAGATGCCCGGCGCAGTCCATGTGGCGGAAGCGAGTTGGACGTCGGTGTTAATTTTGCCGGCGAGCTGAGCTTTGAGGTAGGTTGTGGGAAGGAACTTGACCTCGACTTCGAGGTTGGACTTGCGCAGAGTCGAGGGTGGTGGTGGTGTGGCAGAGGATGTGCTCGAGGAGCGGAAGGTGCGCAGCTTCTTGCCCTTGGCAGAGAACGGTTTGCGTAGGAGAGTTGCCATGGTTTCCGTGTTGAGAGCGTGGATGGTGTTGTTGCGATCAAGATGGCGTTGCGGAAGGGTTTAGGTAGTAAGCGAGCGAACAGAAATAGTAGAAACGGAAAGCTGGGGGTGCCAAGACCTGGAAGTGAATGTAACGTTCGCTTTCGTGTTCTACGCTGAGAGGATGAAGTCGCCATTCACTGGCTGCCCGTATAGGAGACCGAGCGACTCGAAGAGCTTCTCGAGTAGCGTACAGCATACGCTTTACTCGGCAGTCTTCGCTTTCGCATGGAAACCCATCTCATGCGCACGGTGCCTCAATGGCATGTGCTGCCCATGAAAGCCCGCATACCGGCGGAAACGTCTGTAGTGATCGGATCCCATGGCACGGCATAGCCGTGTCACAAGCAAATGCCGGAAATAAAGGCTTCACCGTCTGCCATGCTTCTTTCCCGGCAGTAACACAGCATCTCGACTCCATCAACGCCCACCAACAACCAATCCAACTCATACTTAGCACAGCGTAACAAACGCTACACTCAACAAAGCGGCAACAGCGACTACTCTCCCGAGCCACCGTCATCCTCCCGCGAACAATCCTCATCCTCATCACCAAGCATGAGCATTCCCACTCCAACTCCACCCTCATCCTCGCGCAAACACGCCAGGCCCTCCACCGGCGGCACGCCACCGCCAAAGAAGCGCGCCAAAAAGACCGCCACGGCTACCACCTCCTTCTCATCCAAGTCTTCTGACAACGACTTCAACAGCAAACTCACCGACGTGGTAGCCATCACCACCCGCGGCCGCGACCCAGAGGCAGAAGCAAAGACTGTATCTTTGCACGTGGGCTTGCTTGGCGAAAAGTCGCCTTGCCTTCGTGACTTGGCTCTCACGAGTTCGACTTCCGAGCTCAAGCTCCTAGACCTCGACTCAGACGCCTTCGCGGTGTTTGCTGGCTGGTTCTGCACTTCCTCCATCAGCCTCCCCACCTCCTCCGACAATGGCGACGCCGGCGACTGCCTGACCGCGGTATGCGAAGCTTGGTGTCTAGCCCAGATGCTTCAGAGTCCGGCCTTCGGCAATGCGGTGGTCAAGCATGCTTGCAAGATCTCCGAGTCCGATGGGTTGGTATTCAGGAACAAAGCTATTAATGAGATTTATAAGATGACGGAGCCGGCTGATGGTATCAGGCGCTGGATTGTCGATGAGTGGGTGTGGCAGTACGATAGCGAGGGCGCGGGTGAGTTGGATGGGATGGGTGATTTCGATTTGTGCAAGGTAGGCTTCGTATTCTGGAAAACAGGTGGATGAGGTGGCGGCCGACTTCTGGCGATCCAGGGCTTCCTCCTCGATGTCATGGTTGAGCAGGCGAGGCGGATTGATGGGAAGGCGAAGGAGAAGGTAAGTCTGCACTGCAACCCTCTTGCAATGAGTTTGGAGTGTTATGACTGACGACCGTGCGCAGAGCCGTCACAGTCCCAATTCGAAGGTCGAGAAGTACTTCCAGCAGTGAGGTGACGGTGGTTGCGGCATGCCGCTATCCGTAGCGGGACCGGCTAGCTACTGCGGTGCGGCTGCGTACTCGTGATCCATGTATGAGTGCTCGGAGGAGTAAGTGATACCATTTGGCGTGGAAGGGAACAGTAGTCTGGTTTAGGTAGTCCTTTCAGCCAGCAACAGCAACAGCACCTCCCTCCACCGCCTCCCTCTCACCCATCCCAAATAAATGCGTCTTGAGAAACTCAACATACCCCAACCTCCTCCCTCTCATCAAGCTCACAGCATCCTCCGCCAACCCAAAAGCAAGTCCAACCTTCGCACCCATCTTCGCCGTCCTAGCCGCCGTAGGCACCCCCAACCGGTTCCACGCACTGAACGCCCCCGCCGTCCCCAGTCCAGCAAAAACCGTACTCACGAAATCCCTATGCCCTTCCAAATTCCTCTCCTCATCCACACTGATCCCCCTCAACCGTCTGGACTGCCGAATGAAACCCGCCCTACCGCGATCAATAAATTCCTCCATCCCCACGAACAAACCCACCCATATCCCTACCCTCCCTGCCATCTTGATGCCTTCCTTCACACCACCTAACATGGAGTGGTAGTTCTTGGATTTATGGTACAAATACCAACCTGTCTGAGTGGTAGGTTGACGATGAGCGTTCTCAGCGCGGAAACGCATACCAGCTTCGTTGGAGCCGTGGGTGAGGCCTAGGATGAAGCCGCCAACTCCTCCGGCTAGCATGGAGAGGGGCATGCGGAAGAGGAAGGGGAGAGAGAGGCGGTCGTGGGCGGGGTTGTGCATTAGGGCGTAGAGTTCGGGTGGGAGTTGGGAGGCCGAGGGGTTTTGGGGGCCCAAGGTGGTGGCTAGGGGGTCGGAGGGACTTGGGTGGGCCATGATGTCGGTAGTAGGTGTGAGCTTTGGAAGAGGAGTGTAGGGAGGGAGTAAGGTGTGATGTGCGGAGGAGATGGGAGCTCGGGGGTGCTGTTGCGGCGAAGGTGCTCGCTTTGACTAATCACAGCCACCTCCATCAAATCTCAATCAATATCTCTCCATCACCGCAGACACCCCCGAGACTCAGTGGCACACGACCAGACGAAACATCCTTCCCGTCCCATCTCTACATAATCCAGCGCATTGCGCACCTCCACTACAACAATGCTGCCCACCCGCCACGCCATCGCTCGCTCTCACACCCCATCAACTCACATCTGCCTCAGCTGCCGCCTCAAAACCCAACAACAGCAACAGCGACGACACCGAACCTCCCGTGCAAAGCGTGAAAGCCGAGCTCGAGCTGGCATAACCTCAGCCGAACATGCATACGACCCCGAAAACACCGTAGGACTTCACGCTCTTGGCGGCGAGGAAGTCGAAGGGCAGCATGATGAGCAGAAGGATCAACAGGAATATCAAATTCGGTACACTTCGTCGACTTCATCGGCAGCTAAGTACGATCCCAGGAATATCGACCGAGTCCACGCTCGCGGCCAGGAGCCGATCACCCAACGCGATGTCAAGCAAAGGGGGAACATATGGCAAGAAGCCAAGCGCAAGACCACAACTGACCATACCAGAGCTCACGTGCCGGTGTTTGTCGAGAAGATGGACACGCGAGCTAAACGTGGGAAAATCTGGCGCCCGAGCCTGAAGGACGACGAGTTCGCTCGAGTAGGACTCCCAACGAACGAAGAGCGAGAACGCGGCTTCCTACGCAGAAAAGGATCTGAGTATGGGGATGGAGAGTGGTATAGCGCATGGCGGGAGCGAGCTCCTACGCCTGCGCTTCCGATCCGGTTGCAGGTCCAAAAGGTTGAGTTGGAGCGTGATTTTTCGGTTAGTAAATATGTCGCTGGGACGTCGGGATGGGCTGCTGCGACGAGGGAGTATATCCTGAAATACCTTGATAAGCGGCTGGAACGGATGGGAAGCTTTCAGTCTTTGCCTGGGAGTGATGAAGTAAGGACTGCCGAGAAGTCGAACAGTGAGGAGGGACTCTCCAACAGTGTGCGGCAGCATGAAAGTATGCCGTCGGAACCCAAGCTCAGGATATTCAAAGGCAGCAAGGTCATCAAAGAGAGGAGAGAAGCTTGGCAGGCTGCGCGAAAAATTGTACGGGAGAAGCAGCAGCGGGAGGAGGTGGCCGCGACGAGAAGCATGATGAGGAGGGTACAGGAAGCGAAGATTGAGGACTTGGAGGGCTTGTTGGATGAGCATGCTAAGTTGGTCAGGGATGATAGCGAGGAGATGGTCGCAAGGAATATGGGCCATGGTGTAGAGGGAGAGGGTGGGGTGGCAGCTCTTACGCCACTGAATGCCAATGCGGCGACGACGAGTACCACTCACGGACATGAGAACCCCCGAGATCGGTCCCTGCAGTCCGCTAGGGCGGAGCGTTTGGACGATGCTAAGAGCAATGGGCTCAATGACCTTGAAAATTTACAGCACGTTGTTGATGCTGTCGAGGAGAACAATGCTGCGACAAATCAGGCCAAGAACACAGCAACACAGCACGAAGATGCTGATGCGGCATTCCTCGCCACGCTCGGCGGGTCGCTCAGACGTGTCACGAACGGGTCCCGCATCCGCTACTCGCCGCGTGCAGCTGACGCTGGAGAGGTGGAAAATGCTGATCCTGTACTGGACGAGGCCGCTCAGAGAGCAGCGGATGAGGCATCTGAGGCGGAGTTTCTGGAGACGCTAGATGCTGCGTTGAGTCGTGCGCTTCAGAAAGACACCGCTCGTGCTCCACTTCCACAGATGCAACATCCTGCCGTACCCGCTCGCAGCAATATTCACAATCGATTTGGGGGCGCTGGTCCCATGGCCTGGCAGCATTCGCCACTGGACGCTACGCCTTCGGATGCACGCGCCTACCATACCTCGCGCCGACACGCACAGCAGCAAGCTGTAGCCGACGCCCGATCACCGGGGCCCCCACCCGACTTCCTGAACATGTCCACTGAGAAGAAGTTCGAGAATCCGCATGGCATCCGCGCCCAGCTCCGCCGCTGGCAAGCTGAGAACGGCCATCTTGACAATCTTCACAGCCAGGAAGTTGACCTCGGTGCTGACCTGGAAACCGGCAGCGATGCTGTGTCCAACAACCTCACTCGTCTACCAGACCCCGATGCCGCACTCCGCACCACGCAAGCGGAAGAGGAAGAAGACGAGAGAGAAGCAATGGCGCATTTCATGCAAGCGCCCTCCGACGAGCCCAGCTCCTCCGAGCTCAACACCCGTTTCCTGAAAATGGGCGATCTAGTCGAGATAGAATACATGCGCTCTGAACGCGAATCTCTCGTCGGCATCTTCGTCCGCCGCACAGGAGCACTAGCGCAGTTCTACACGATGCAAGGACGCTGGGCCCACATAAATGAGAAGAAAGTACAATACGCTATCCCTGGTTGGGTGGAGGAGAAGGACGTAAAGCCTTTGTTGGATCATCTGCCGAGCCCGGAGGATGTTGAAGAGAGGCTTGAGGACTTGATGGAGGAAGCGTATATCAAGGATCTAAGCGTGCCGAGACATGTCGCGGCGCCGTTAGTGTCAAGGATGGTGCAATTCCATGCTGAGGCTAAAGAGATTTATAGGAGGCATGCGAGTACGCTTGATAATGCTCATAATCTGCTGGCGCATGAGACGGATCTGAGGTATGGGTCGCTGGTATCGGCGGCTACGACGTTGTTGAAGGTTCCGGCGGAGAAGTTGCCGGTTACTGCGCTTTTTGCTGTGAGGCAGGCGCTGACGCATGCGGGTTTCGCGTTCAATGTGGATCGGAGGAGTCATCGGTTGACCGGGTACTTGCAGATCAGGTCGAAGGAGCAGGTCAAGATGGTTGAGCACGTGCGGAACTGGCTGAGAGAATGGCAGGATGATCTCGCGCTGCAGGCCTCGATGACGGAAGCTCAGAAGAGAAGACATCGACCGAAGCGTGGCGCGCAGTTTGTTCAGAGCTTTCTTGAGAAGGCGAAGAAGATCATCCTTCGCAGTCGAGAGGATCGGGTACCGACGCAATGGGGCAATGTCGGTCCCAGCAAGGTCAAGCTGCCGATAACGCCTGAGCAGGACTGCGTGCGGATCACGAAAGAAGAGATATTTTCTGAGGAAGACACCGAACTCGTCCGCTTCATAGAAGCCTGGTCTCTCAGCCAGATCTTCCTTGGGCTTCCTCGCATCGAGTCCCTCCCTCCCCTCCTCCTGCAAGCAACAGGCCTATACGAGGACCACGAACTCCGCTGCGCAACCGGCCTGCTCTTCCTGCAAGAACTCGGCACGATCCTGCCTTACGAGAACCGCGTGCGTTTCGATCAGCACCTCCTTCTGCCTTCCAGCCAACACAGCAAACCCCTCCAGAATCTCATGACCTCCCTAATCAACATGAGTACCTCCCACAACTTCGTAGACTCCATGGCCGACCTCCGCCACGACTGGAAAAGTCTCCCAGTCTACTGTATCGACGCAGCCTCCGCGCATGAAATCGACGACGGCTTGTCTATCGAGCCTGCGGCTGTGGGGACCGATGGGGCGAAAGAGTGGTGGGTGCATATCCATATCGCTAACCCCACTGCTTTCTTCAGCAGAGATCACCCGTTGGCGAAGATGGCGAGGCATATGGGGGAGAGTATTTATATGCCGGAACGGACTTATATGATGTTGCCGAGATGGAGCACGCAGAGGCACTTTTCGTTGGATAAGAATAGGCCGTGCCTTACTTTTTCTGCACGCATGAACGCGAAGGGTGAAACGCTGGAGCGCAAGATTCGGTCTGGGACGATTAGGAATGTGTTGAGGTTGACGCCGGAGGAGGTTCGTAGTGTTTTGGGGGTGAAAGATCAAGGGAATCAAGGGCCGGAAGAAGTTGTTTTGACTGTTGGAGGCAGTCCGCCGCCTGAGCGGAAGAGGAGGAATCATGTTGGTGATGTTGGACCGGATATGGTGGAGGAGCTCAAGACGCTGAGGATGTTGGCTGAGAAGAGGCAGGATCTGCGGAAGGCTGCTGGAGGGTTGTTCTTCGACACGCATAAGCCTGAGGTTAATGTTTGGCAGAGTTATAAGGGTACGGGATTGGCTTGGGATCATCCTTTCAGGAAGGGCTGGAGGAGAGTTGAGGGAGATCCAATCATTCAGATGAAGACTACGGGGTTGACGAATTGGTTTGCGCCGGTTGATGATTCGATTGATGTCATGGTGAGGGAGAGCATGTTGCTTGCTTGTGAGGTTGCTGCGACGTGGTGCGAGGAGAGGCAGATCCCTGCTGTCTTCCGCGGGTCAGTCAGGAGGCCGGATAAGATGAACTCCGAGAGATACTTCGAAGAAGTTCTCGCTCCTGCCGTGAGGAAGAGCGAGAACGGAGAATACCCAATGCATCTAGGGATGAAATACCTCGAAACTTTCGGCAACACCGCTCTATCCACTCGCCCCTTCAAGCACAGGATCCTGGGCATGGACAATTATGGTAAAGTCACCTCCCCACTTCGAAGGTATGGAGATATGATAGTGCACTGGCAGATCGAAGCCGCTCTTCGTGAGGAAGCCAACATGGGCAAATCGCTCGTCACAGCCGATACGAACGCGGATAGACGTTTTCTTCCATTCAGCAACAACGTCCTAAACACCATCATCGTCGGCCTCCAACCGCGGGAATCCATCATCATGAAGAGCAAAATGTACGCCGAGAATTTCTGGATGACGCAACTCCTTTTCCGCGCGCACCATTTCAAGGAGACTCACTTGCCTTTCGAAACTGTGAAGGCGTATGTACACTCGGCGGGGTCGACGAGTTATGCAGATTCCATTGGATGTATGATTACGGAATTGAATATTACGGCTAGTATGTCGAGGCCGGAGAAGGCTGTTTCGATGGGCGGGGTGGGTGATGCGGGGTTGGGAGTGGCGAAGATGGGGGATGTGTGGGAGTGTGTGATTGAGGGGGTGGATTGTTTTAGGCGGATTGTTTGTTTGAAGCCTTTGAGGCTTGTTGAAAGGGTGGAATAGGGAACGACGGAAGGAAGACATCGGGGCTGAGGGTCTTGTTGGTTGATGGTGGCTAGAGCACTGATGGTCGCCTGGAAGAGAGGCTCGTCCGACTGACTTTACATGTCGAGAGTACTGCAACTTCACAGCCCCTTGCAGCATTATGATCTTCAGAATCAAAGTTGTCATAGCGGTGACCAGTAGACGAATCTTCGTCGGCTTGTCGCAGGATGTGGGATTCTGAAACACGAAGATATCGCAAACCTCGACGATAGGTAGCTACAGCATATGATCGCAACTTCAACCGCTTCCTCTATTTCTTTCGGGACGAATAGCACAGATCAAGATTGTGGTCGTTGTCCTCGCTACCTACTACCGAGATATTATCTCGAGTCAGGAGATACTCGTCCACTATTCCCGGGCCTCGGCTTTGCTCTACCCGGGCGGGGCTCTCTCACATGGCATACCATTGAACACACATTCATCTCACCTCGTTCGTTCTACAGTATACTGACCTACGTATTGAGCCATCATATCGTCCTGTTCAGCCATACCTCATCAACACTCAACACCGCGATTATGGCACCTCAACCTAAGACAGATGCTTACGTCCTCGGCGTAGGCCTTACGCCTTTTATCAAGCCTCGCCGGTCGAGGGAGTATCCAGAGCTGGGTTTCGAGGCCGGAGTGAAGGCTATGCTTGATGCGCAGATCAACTACGATGATGTTGAGATGGGTGTTGCTTGCTACTGTTACGGAGACACGACCAGTGGACAGAGGATCTTCTATCAGTTTGGAATGTCGTCGATCCCGTAAGCCGTTACGTCCGAGACAGGCATTGCAGTGTCAGGTATTGATGATGATGATCTAGAATATACAACACAAACAACGCCTGCGCCACCGGCAGCACTGGACTCCACTTGGCTAGAACGATGGTGCGCAATGGAGCAGCCGACTGTGTAATGGTGATCGGGTTTGAGCAGATGTCGCCAGGCAGCATCAAGAGTGCTTGGACGGACCGACCGAGTCCGATGGGTTTGAGCACTCAGATGATGGAGGTCAGTAATCGTGAAGATATCGACATTGGGTATGTTCTGACATGACTTCGTACAGGACACCAGGGGCAAGTTCGACAGCCCCAGAAACGCTCAATACTTCGCCAACGCAGGACGGGAGTACATGGAGAAGTCAGTATCGTTCGCCAAAGCAATACAGATACCCTTTGCTGACCGATAATGAAGGTACGGCGCTCGCGCAGAAGACTTTGCCGAAATCGCTCGCGTTAGCCACGAACACTCGCAGCGCAATCCATACGCCCAATTCAGACAAGAATACACCCTTCAAGAAATCCTCAAAGCCCCAATGATCCACGCACCCATTACCAAGCTCCAATGCAGCCCCACTAGCGACGGAGCCGGAGCCGCCGTAATTGTGTCCGAACGCTTCCTCGCTTCCCGCCCGCAATTGCGCAGCCAAGCGGTCTTGATGGCAGGCCAGGCCTTGATGACTGACTCTCCAGCCCTCTTCTCCAAGAGCGCCATGGACCTTGTAGGCTACGACATGACCAAGCGCGCTGTTGCGGCCGCGTACAAGGAAGCCGGTGTTGGACCGAAAGACGTCTCCGTGTGTGAGCTTCATGACTGCTTCTCCGCCAACGAGCTCATCTTGCTTGAAGGCCTGGGTTTCTCCGAGCCAGGCAAAGCCCACGAAATGGTGCGGAATGGCGACATCACCTACGGCGGTAAAGGGCCCATCATCAACCCATCCGGGGGCCTGATCTCAAAGGGTCACCCACTCGGCGCAACAGGTCTCGCCCAATGTGCCGAGCTCTGCTGGCAGCTCCGCGGTTGGGCGAACAATCGCCTTGCGCCAAACACAGATGTCGCGCTCCAGCATAACCTTGGCCTCGGAGGTGCCGTGGTGATCAACATCTACAAGCGTGCGGACGGGAAGCAGAGCCGGAGATTGTCGGACCAGGAGATCGTGCGGACGTCGGCGTTCAAGTATAACCCTGCTGTTGAGGCGCGGCATCCAACTGCGGAGGATATTGAGAAGGTGAGGAGCCGGGAGTCGAGGAGTGATTATGCGCTTGGCGATACGCAAGAGAAGATCCAGGCTAGATTGTAAGGTGACCATGTAATAACATCGATGCCTGATCATGCGGCATCGTCCTTGAGCCGATTCTCACTCACACTAGCCTGATGGTCTCCAGCTTGACACCTCGCTCCTTCAGTGCTTCAGGGAGCATCCTCGGATCAGAGTTCAATTCCACCCCCGTGTTACGGTTTCGGTAGTGCGCGAAATGGTATGGATCATCAGGCGTTCGCTCGCGCTCCAAGCGCTGCCATTCAGCTGGCAATGCCGGCAAACGAGGGTCTTCCATGCTTCTTATCCCGGTTTCAGTATTATAGTACTCCGCCACATACCATCCTCCAACATGTCGGTATCGCAGCATCCAAGGCGGAGGAAGTTCGCCAAGCAGAGCTTCCGCATGCATCAACCCGTGCAAATTGCAAGGGCCGAGTACGCGAAAATCACCAGACTCTTGACGCCGGAGCAGTAAAGGCAAATAACATCCTAGTATCACGCATACGATATCACCTGTAAATGCCTGTCAGGTCAACAGCTGCCGCCTCATAAGGATGTGGCTTACCAGGCTCCACCCAAGGAGGCCCAACTCCAAAGTAGCCTTCCTCCGTTCGCAAGAATGCCGAGTCCCTGTAATAGCTGTGCCTATGGGAGATGAGCTGCTCCCAGTCACTTATGGTTTGATCATTCATGGTATCAGAACCATGAGTAAGAATGTCTTCCAGTTCTTGCAGGCTTGAGTAATGAGACCTGTTTGGAAAGCGATCTCTGATCAAGCCTGCTCGGAGCACCTCCAAATATGCAAGGATTCTGCGCTGCCCGGTTGAATACGTAGTGGCAGATGAGCTTTCGGGCCGATACTTTGACAGGAATCTGGCGGCCTCGGCTTTGTCGTTGGGTATTCGCTCGCTGACGCTGATTACTACTGCTGCTCTCACCGCCATCACCTCCAATATCTGCGAGCCTACCGTGCGGTATGCAGCCTGAGAGAGACCAGCAGCTTGGTAGTGGGGGTACTCAGGAACATTGTATGCACGCCCTGTCCAAAAATTTGACACCCACGACGGGCCATCGTGGACCTCCCCCGTTGAGTAGCAAAGCCCGATAAGGTCGAGCCGGCCGGTGACCTCTGCATGCACGAAAAGGGCATCTTTGTAGACTTCCGTGGCTAACTTCGAGTACTGGGGTGAAATCCTACTTGCGAACTTCGGCGGCGCCAAGCTGAGCATGCCGTAGACTTTATCTTGAGGTTGAGTACAGTCGCGAGTATTGCTTGTAACGAGAAGGTCTACGGTGTTCGCGTTGTGTTCGATAGGGAATGAATCTTCGGCACGGCTTACAGAGTAGTGAAGTCCTGTTGGCAGCCTTTCTCTGTTGTCCACCAGAGAGCGGTTCGCTCTTCTAAGGTCACGGAGGCTGATCGTATTATAGCCGCACTGGAAAAACACATTCCTGTGACCAAGTCGCAACTCTTGCATGATCCACACCCGATCAAAGTACTCGCGATCTAAAGGATCCCAGCTTGCCTCGTCAGAAGGATACTGCTCCGCTGCCAGAGAACCATCCGGGCCTGGCTTGTCGATCGTATACCCGTCGGTTGATATCTCAACCATCTGCCCAATACTCTGCAACACGTCAATAGCCAGTCCACTGCCGTCACTCGCCGGGCCCAGCCACGCGGCCACTTGCGACGCAAGGCGGTATATGTGTCGCATCCGAGGTACTTGTTCATTGCGCTCCTCTTCGTCAACCTGATTTATGCAGATAGCGTCCACCCAGAGCGTTCGGGTTTGATCGGTATGTCGAAGATGACGCAAAGCGGATGCCAGATTTGGTCCAAGTTCCAAACTTCGCAAAGTCCCGTCATTCAAGAGTACGTGCGCAGGCTCCAATATGTCCATAGATCCCCAGACATAGGACAGTGCATGGTACTTTGGCTCGAACCCTGGAGGGGGAAAGTCGGATAAAGGAGCCCAGTAGCTTTCTGGGACGGATGGATCCGGGTGCACGTAGCGGAACCGATTGCCCTCTGATCTATCCTCTGTGAAGAAACAAAAACGGCCCTCCAGAGTCTCGCATACCTCCCAGCCTTCCGGGAGAGTATCTCGCAACTGTGGGAGTGACAAGCGTTCCGGCTGCGGCACAGGCTCCGGCACGACCAGAGGCTCGTGCGAAATACGGAAGCATATCTCGTCGTCGAAATCGCCAGGCAGGAGAGTAATGAGGCGAACATCATCGCCTTGGAGCGGTCTGTACTGGTATATTGGCACCTTGCGGGTGGGCGTCCGCGGGGAGATCTTCAATCGCTTGCGTGGTATCGCTTCATCTGTACCTGGAGTCTGCTTCCGGGTCTGAGAACGTGTGACAGGCATGTTAGATGCGTCTTATCAGGCGTGAGTGTAGGGTGAAAGAATCCAGAGGAGGTGATGGGGAGCTTGTAGCTGAAGACTGGACTAAGCCACCTCATCATGCAGCCTGGTGGTCGCCTCACGCGGCCTCAAGCCCCCACACAAACCTTCCTAGCTGGCAGTGCTGTACATCGCTGGGCTGGTTCGCGTATTAAGGCTGTAATCATCAGATGCATTGCTCAGGCAAGTGCCTGAGTGAACGTTGATCGCGTGAGAAGAGACCCTGCAGCAACTCCCGCTTGCGAGCCTCACCTGTCAGCCAGTGCGCTTCGTGCGCTTCGTGCGCTTCGTGCGCGTCTCAAGTGTCGAAGTCGTTCGTTCGAGTCCTGTATGACGAGGGCAGGCCCATGCAAGTCCGCCTAACAGATTCCATGGTCCCATGGTCAACTTGTTCCCGAAGGCCATTACAGCCTATGTGGCTCTGTATACGCCTGCCCATTCTCGGGAAGTAGGAGCTCTTCTCGAGAGAGAGTTTGGCACTCTCGAGTGCGCTGCACTTCGAAGAGCTCTTGTAATCGCATGCGTGAGTCTCTGGAGCCTTGAATGTCTGGAGATCGCAATCGGCCAACAACTGTTTCCTTGAGTCTAGTAAAGAAACAAAGATCGCGAGTTCACTAATGTATTCGCGACTCGCTAAGTGGCTTATTAATGGAGCTCATATCGCACGCCTTGCCGAATGGGGACTGTGGCTTCTCCGCCGAGGGGTCCAGGGAGTCGGGTGCGTTTGATGACCAGTTGACTGGCAGCCTTACAACGATGTAAGATTCGTCGCATACAGCACACGAGAGCGATGTGTGAGATTCGATGCAAGGCAGCTCAAGGACGGCTTCTCCGATAACACCATTGGAGTATCTCCAAACCGAATAGGCCAGCGAACCATCCGGGATGGAAGATACATCGCCAACCTCATCTCATGCAAGTCCAGATGGAACCGCTGAGGAGAGGCCAGCAAACGGAGGTGCGCATGTGAGATCGGCGTCCGAATTTCTTCCTCATTTGCCGCCATCGACGACGACAACACTCGAGGGTCAGCGAAGGCTAAGCTATGAGGGAGATGCGAACGATGCACCAGCAACGAATGGCGCAACGAGGGTGCAAGTTGACTCTCAGGGGCGCCCTTTGAATCCGAGGTCATGCGTGACATGTCGAAAGCGCAAAGTGAAGTGCGACAAGACTCATCCCTGCGCGAATTGCAACCGGGCACATATAGAATGCGTGTTTCCTGCACCAGGCCGAGCGCCCAGGAAGGCTAGGAAGCTAGGAGAAGGCAGGGACAAGGAGTTGATCGAACGACTGAAGAGGCTAGAGGGCGTGGTGAAAGGGCTTGGTGTCGATGTGCCTCTCGGCAGTGAGGGCAAGGATGGCAGCAAAGATGCAGACGGCCAGGCAGAAGGAAAGCAGCATAACTCGCAAAACGGCAGCTGTGATAACCCTATTGCTGTGGATGGGATAGCGACGAAGACGACGGACAACAATGGCGTGGAGTACAAGCGGAATACAGATCAAGACTTCGAGAAGAAGACGAGATGGATTGAGGAGCAGAAGCAGGGTCGGTTCGAGAACAGATTCGGCAGACTGGTTATCAACGAGGGCAAGTCGAGATACATTAACAACTCGTTCTGGGCAAATCTGTCAAACGAGGTCGAGGATCTGAAAGGCATACTCAATCAATCAAGCGATGAGGAAGATGATGCAGAGCCTGGAGTAGACCCTATGCTCACAAGTCACCAGGGTTGGGTATTCGGCTTCAGCTCGCAGAATGTAGATATGCTGGCACTGCATCCGCTACCTGGCCAAATTGCACAGTACTGGGAGGTGTACAAAGACAGGGTAGATCCGCTGGTGAAGGTCCTCCATATCCCGACCATCGAGCCAACGGTCCTGAGCGCAGCGTCACATCTTTCGAACCTCTCTAAACCTTTTGAGACCATGCTCTTCGCCATCTACTACGGCGCCGTGACCGCTATGAGCACCCAAGAATGCGAGCTCAAGTTCGGCGAACCCAAGCAGGTACTGCTCTCAAGATATCGCTTTGCTTTCGAGCAGTCGCTAGCACGAGCGAGCTTCCTTACCACAGAAGAGACTATCGTGCTCCAAGCCTTCGTCGTCTTCCTCATCTGCCTCCGACGAAATCACGACGCACGGGTGATCTGGACGCTCACCGGCCTCGTAGTGCGCATAGCGCAAACACTTGGCATCCACCGCGATGGCTCACATTTCGGCCTCACACCCTTCGAGATTGAGATGCGCAGACGGCTATGGTGGCAAGTGTGCATCCTCGACACCCGCGCGAGCGAGGATCACGGCTGCGACCCGACCATCATTGAGCAATCTTTTGATACGAAGATGCCACTCAACATCAACGATGTGGACATGAGTCCCGAGATGAAAGAGTTCGCACCGGAGAGGCAAGGATGCACGGATATCTCGTTCTGCCTCATACGCTTTGAGGTAGCGAACACATTCCGCCGCATCAACTACATCCCGCCCGGCCCACCACGAGGTTGCGGTGAGTTCTTCAATGCAGTGACCTTGCAAGATAAGGAGAAGTGGATCACAGAATGCCATCAGCGGCTCGAAGAGCGATACCTGAAGCACTGCGATATGAGTGTCCCACTCTTCTGGGTCACGGCTACAGTGGCAAGATTGATGATGAGTAAGATGTGGCTTATGGTGTACCATCCTTTCCAACGGCAAGATGGCGGAGCGAGTCTGCCGAATGAAACGAAGGATAAGCTGTTCATTACGAGTTTGGAGAACATCGAGTACAGCTTGCTTTTGGAGACGGAGGCGAGGACAATGAAGTGGGGTTGGTTGTTTAGGACGTACATGCAGTGGCATGCGTTGGCGTTCATGCTCTCTGAACTCTGCCACCGCACGACTGGCGATCTTGTGGAGCGGGCATGGGTGGCGGTGGACAAGACGAGAGATGGCCGATGGGGTCAACCGTTGACGGAGGATAGTCGTGCTGGGCATTTGTGGCGTCCGCTGAAGAAGCTGTACCGCAAAGCCAAGGACGCTCGGCAGCGTGGTCTAGCGCAAGAGCAGCTGGCGAAGCAGGGCAGTCAAGGCGGGCTATCGATGCCTTCTAGGACGTACAGTCCGAACGCCAACCCGATGTTTGGGCATCCGCAAAGGCCGACGATGACGAGAGCGCCGTTGAGCAACGCGCAATTGCAACGCTTCACGCAAGGGCCGCTGTATGGAGAGATGCCATTGGATAAGCATGAGCTTCTGAAGTCGCCGAGGTTGATGGAGACAGTGGCCGAAACAGAACCAGAACCCATGGAGACCGGAAGTTTGCAGCAGACTGATGCTATGAGGGAGGTGGATAGAGGCATGCTCGGCTCGCATCCCTCCGCATACGGTACGATGGGCGGTACCCAACCACGAGCTAACCCGCAAGTCCTCGCTCCTATCCCAGGTTACTTACCGAATACAACTGGGCCAGGATTCGGCCAGAGGTATTTAAACGGTATGGGCGACATTGACTTCAGCACACCGCTTCCAATGGTACGGAGTACATCAGGCATTGCTGGCACCACAGCTATGGATCTCTCTGGTGCCACTGCTCCTATGATGAATGGTAACGGCCAGCTGCGCATGGACTCACTCGACTCATCAGGCTTCGATCTGGATCCCGGGATCATGGACACATCTGGCGAAGTGAACTGGGAGAATTGGGATGAGCTGGTACGGCAGTTTGGCATGGATGTTGATACGACTTTCGACCGACGACCTGGTGATGATGATAAGTGGGGTACGAATGGGGCAAATGGGCAGGCTTGGGATTTGGGACCGAATCCTGCAGCGGCGAATCTGCGGATGGGTATGGGTATGGGCGGTGGAGACTGGTTCTGAGGAAGTACCGCAACATCAGGTTGTCGCCGATCTGACGTATGAACGACGGCATTGCTGAAGTGCTAGCTGCGGCCTTCCACCAGCGCAAGCTCAATGAAAATCAGCTGTAGTCGTAACATGCTGCTATCAGTATGCGAAGTACACTCCTTCATACGGAGATCAAGATCAAGTCGCCTCGTCCCCGGACCCAGCCATTAGATGATCCGCGGGCCGTCCGTTGAACAGCGATCGGAAATGCACCGGGAGAGACTGAACAAAGTCCGGTTCGTACTCTCCTTCAATATCTGGCTCAGCAAAGTTGCCCTGGCTTGCCTCAGATTCACCAGTAGTACTGATACGGTCAAGGAGCTCGACAAAGCCTTCCATTTGGCGCCGTCGCTCAAAATCAACTGAATCTCCACCGCGGGAAAGCGACCTCATCTGCCATCTCTTCCAAGAGTAAACGAAGTATGGTGGCATCCGCAGTATCACCTGCATTCAGCACCGCCGCGGGCACTACATCGCCCCAGCCCCAGCCGGCATCGCTGTAGTCAAGCATAAGCTGCACCACTTCAAGTCTCCGCGCGGCTACCGCCATGTCCAGTGAACTCTGGCTTCGGGTGTTTAGAGCAGTCTTGTTGGCACGCTTCCTCATGAGGCTGCGGAGAAGTCGCATATTTCCCTCCCTAGCGGCGTAATGAAGCGGTGTGTTTCCTCCGCGACATGTGACCTTGATACTAGCGCCCTTGTCGACCAGGAGATCAGCGGTTCTCTGTTGACGATTGTCCAACGCATGGAAAAGCGGTGTAGAGTCATCGGAAGTCCAATCTCCGCCGTCAATATGAGCTCCATGCTCGAGCAACGTCTGTATGATTGGCAGATAGCCGCATCTGGCAGCCTTAAGCAGCGGAGTCTCTCCTTCTTTGTCGGCAACGTCGATCCCAGCGTGCCGGCCCACAAGGCATAGCACCACGGAGAGGTGGCCGCGCATACAAGCGTAGTGCAGGGCGGTCAGGCCGTGCTTGTCTAACTGATTAATGTTCAATCCGCCATCCAAGAGACGCTCCACGACATGGACGTGACCATGCTTCCCTGCTATGTGGAGCATTGAAGTGCTGTCCTCTCCATTGCTTGCCGTAAGCGTGAACGTGCGATCGAACGCTTCGAGGGAGATACCAGTCTTACTCAGGAATTCCAGGATAGCTGTGAGTGCAGCAAGGTCACCATGTTGGAGTGCATGTGCGGTATCTCTCATTTGCCGCGCTTTGTCCTCGGCTGCTGCCCTTGGCTGTACCTGTATGATCTGCGCGGGTTTGCGAACATGGCGGACCGGCGGCGTTACGTGGACATCTGAAGTGATTGTTGCAGCTTCGAATTGAGGGTACTGTGCGGACATGTCGAAGTCGATCCACTTTCCAGAGATGAATCCGGCGCTTATCGAGTGTTGGTTGTGCCGCGGCGGCACCACCAGATGGTCTCCTGAGCGCTGCGTTGCAGACAACAAAGATTGGGCTTTCCGAGCACAGCGCTGCTCATGCTGCTGAAAGTAGTCCTTCCGGAAGGATCGTTGACAGATGGCACATGGGACGCTACCTTCGCCGTGGTGTAGGCGTGTATGTCTTTCGAGAACGTCTCGTCGCATGAAAGACTTGGCGCACTTCCTGCATTGATGTTGCCTCTGTATGCAATCCCCAGTGTGTTTCGTCGCAATATGCCGGTTTAGAGAGGACTGCCTGCTGAACTGGTGGTTGCATTGTGTACAGCGCTGCATGGCCGAAGTCGAACGGTCTCTGATCGCTATTATGTTGGACTGGCGTTGAAGATGTGGATGTAGGTCGAGAACGCATGTGTCGTGTTGTCAAGTAGCATGCACATGTTGTCCATCAGATCGCCAGACCCAGGTCAGACAGACAAACAAAACGAAGTCACAGCAGTCACGATAGTACGCTGACGTCTGTTCGTGTGGTTGTGCTGTAACCTCAGGAAGCATTGCGGTAAGCACCACCCAAAAGCTTTGGCACTGCCGCCACTCAAGATGCACGACATACCCACCAGCCAGAGCTGCAACCCCCTGCTTGTGTGACCGCCCATGCATCCGCCGCCCGAGCCTCGAAATTCCGAGCTCCTACCCTCCTGCGACCCGGATGCCTTGATGTGCCACCTTATCGCACCACCGACAGCTTTCCTTTCTGGACACTGTCCCACGTCCGATCAAGACAAGAAGGTAGAAGCTGATTAGCCGGCTGTTCTAATTCTCACGCCAAGCACCATCTCCTGTTTGCCTTCCGCTAGCAACTGGTTCGCACCGCTGCACCCCAGAGCCCTTTACTTAGCTGCCCCGCCGGTTTCCTTCCAGGAGTGAGAAGAGTTCGGTGGTGCTGGTACATGGGAGTCGCAAGCCTGTGCCAAGTGCTTTCGACGGCTCATCGTCAGAGCACCGCTCTCGATTTTGCTGCGTGCCTGGGGATGTATATACATCTCATATGCGCCTCTGACAATGCTTCCGTCCCGATCATGCGTACTGAATCTCCTGGCCATCTCATTAAGCAGAATAGTCTTTTGCGGCCTGAGTCGACCGACTGGTTCAACCTTTCAGTACAACTCTTACGTCCGCTTACCTTGCTGCCGCCGTGTTCACTTGCCTACAGCCTCCCGCCTGCGGTTAGACTTGCTTCAGGCTTTCCCCATACCACAGCCTCCTCTTGGCCTCTCCATCGAACGCTCAGGCTAGTATAATGGCATCTGGCAACGCAACACTGGTTCTAGCAGACATATACACCAAGACCGCGAACGCAGCTATCCGTCATACCACGTCTCCAACGACCGCCGGGGGACACCAAAGCATCTCCGGCGGCCATTCAATAAGCCAGAACGCCCTGAACATCATTTTCGGCACGCTCGCAGCAATCCTAGCAATTGTTGCTATTCTCATCGGCTACCTCCAATTGCGGCAGTCCAGCCGCCGACCGAGTTCAGCTTTCGCAGAGGATGCTCACCCAACCTGCGAGCTTGTTGAGGTTTGGTACGCTGTCATGGTCGGCTTGTAATACAGTCCCGTTACTGACGATCTAGCAGGACAGTATCTCGGAAGCAGACCTTGCGGATGATTGGCACGGAGACGAAGGATGGAGACGAAGCTAGAGTAGTCGAGATTGTGTAAGCAAGTCAGGATCGAAACGATTCGTAGTGGGCAGTGGACGTAGGAAGCCGCATGGGGAGGGGGCCGCATGTCTGCAAGGGCGGACTTCAGCGCACTTCTCTTCGTGTATCATACACTCGTTATGGGCTATAGCTCTTCGTCGGGGCTTGAATCCAGCAAGGCCACACTAAGATCAACACCCGTACTGCCTCATAGCATCTCAGCCGACCACAGTACCCCTTCTCTCCATCTTGACTGCATACCTAACGTAAAGCTCATTGACAAAGTGCTCATGCTTGATCCCCGGCGCTCGTTTCCGCGCAAATTCCTCTATGGCGTCCTGTAGTCTATAGTGCAGTCGCTCGACGAGGTAGCAAACGATGAAGAAGCCGGTGCGATTGAATCCTAGAGACCTTGTCAGCGCATGCTTTCACGCAGTCTTGTATGGCGGGAAGGAGACCGATCCCTGCCCACGTAAAGCGTGCGGTAAGCGGATGTCTCGGAGACTCTTCAAGGATCTGAGAGATCTGAGACGGCCTCCGGTGGTCCAGAGATCAGTACACATACCATAGTGACAGTGAACGCCAATCGTCGGCTGAACACCACTCGCATTGCCAACTTTCGCATGTATCTTCGGTGATCGTCGAAGCTGGTCGACGAGTGAGATGAAGTGCTCAACTTCACCAGCCGTAGGCGGTAGCTTGGATACCGTCGGAAATTTATGGTACTCCACTCCTCCCTCCTCCAATCCCTTAGGATCGTAGACAGGAGACTCATGGCTGATATCGACGATCATCGCCACACCATCCGGTAAGATCTTATTGCTGAAATGCCTCACAAAATCTTTGGGGTTGTGCGAGTCGTCAACTTCCCGCATAGTCTTCATCGCTCTGAATAAATAGCCGCCATCTGATGTTGAACCGATGGGAGCAGAAACAGGATCGACTTTCTGCCATTTAGCGAGGTTCTTGACGTCCCATTTGCCGCTTGTGGTCATGTGCTGCAGTTGCCAGCCGAGGGAGAGCCGCTCATCGACATGGTTTGCGAGGAAGCTCTCCACGAGACCGGAGAGTATGCGCACGGTGGACGTAGCGTAGAGCAAGCCGTGAGCGGCGGGTGCTGGGAAGATCGTCATCTTGAGCGCAAAGGCGTGCTTGGAGTCTTTCTGCTCGTCTTTGATCATGTCTGCGGCGGCGTCAGACAGAGCCGGGCGATTGCTCATGGGCTGACTGCCATCTTGAGAGAAGCGGTACTGGGAGAGCTGGATGTCTCCGGCTGTGGTAGGAACAGAACCCGGGGCGCCATCTGCCTTGGAGTCTTCCCTTGAGGGCTCTGCAGCTGGCGCTAAGTCTTCCTGAACCATCCTCGATCGAAGCTCGGCTTCCGTGGCCGCGACGCTTTCCTCGGGCATGTTGCTGGTGGGCGTGGACTTGGTGAGCCACTTTGCGATCTGCTCGGCTTCTTCGGGTTTCGTGACTGTGTCTGCCTCTCCCGCTATTAAGAACAGTGGCACCTAGAAGCGATGGGTTTAAAGGTCAGCAAACGTCTCCAAAAGCATGCAGCAGTCTCAGATATCTGAGATGGCCTCCAAGGATGCTATCCATCAGTATACGCACCTTAATGCCACTCCATATATCCTTTCCTGGGAAGCTGACAGCCGGGTCTGTTGTGGATGGCAGCATACCCAGCACGAATCGGAGAAACACCGAGGACTTCGACTGTCCGTTGAATCTTTGCTGTAGTCGTCTCGTCTCTGCATCGGCGTCCTTCCCGACCACACGGGAGATACTTGCGCTATGTAGACCGCCTCGGCGATCATACATCCGGATGAGGTCGAAGAGCGGAGACGGCATCCACCGTAAGCGTCCGATCTGAAAGCGGTGGGTGCAAGGTTAGCAGATGTCTCCGGAAGCCTTAGGAGTCTGAGGTGTCTCAAATGGCCTCCAGGGGTTCTACATGAGGGCTTGCTTACATTTGTAGCTTCACGTTCCGAGATCGGAGTAGAGCGAGGGCAGATGGCCACCATGCCAACCACATAGTCTACACCCAGCTTCTCCCGCAGCGGCGAGGCCGAAGAAGCCAGTAGAGCGTTGATCGAGCAGCCCATGCTATGACCAATCAACACAATCTGCTGGTTGTTCTCTTTGTCTCGATACCGCTCGATCACCGCACAGAGTAGCTCCGCAAACGCTTTGGTCGTATACGCCTCCGAGTCCTTGGGATTGAACTCTGTCAAACCGCATCCCGGTAGATCGATAGCCAGGCACGGCGCCACATTGACCTAAAGCGACGTGTACGGATTAGAAGATATCTCCAAGAGCAGGCGGGAGTCTCAGATATTCGAGAAGGCCTCCAGGGCTACTACCCATCGGTATACGCACCATGCTTGTCAACAACGGAGCGAACTGCGTGGCGTTCCCGCCTAGACCGTGCATGAAGACTGCGAACATATCAGGACGAGCACATCACAGTCAACCGAGCATAGAACAACAGCGAGCGTAAGTCTCTCCGCACCAATAGGGAGACTCCGGAGGTCGAGCGCTCGCCTCAGCTTGTCCAAGACATCGCCGAGCAACGAAGAGAGACTGAAGTGTATGTAGTACGTCTCCGCGACGGTGGGGAGAACTCAATGGTCGAGCGCTCGCCTCAGCTCCCACAAAGCCTCGCTGAGCACTGAAGAAAGATCAAACCGGCCCTGACGGAGATGTACTTACTGTGTGCCTGTTAGCACGCATTCAATGGTTGATGTACGAATTCTCCGTGGCATTTACCCTAGTAATGGTAGGCCTTTCGGTAGCTTGGCGGCCTGCGGATGGGTATGATAAAAGACCCTGATCTTGGGGTAGGTGATGCCGGGAGTTGTGGCGAACAATTCGTAGGATGAGCATTTCTTGAACAGACCTGGCTCGGAGGCTTCATCTTCCCGACGCTTAGGTATGGCGCCGATTCTCACTGTACGCCACGCTGCAAGAAGACCAATTCCGAGGAGTGCAGTGACGAGAGTTTCGGTCTTCCAGCTCGAGAGACGCCAGATCTCCAGAAGCCTTTGGAATCGATCGCGAGCGGGAGCGCTTATTAGTAGACGATCCATTACGAAGGTGTCCTGGGAAGTCTGCTATCGGAAGGGTACACAGCCGAATGTGGCGTGCATCATTCTAGTCTGAAGTCTAGTTTGTTTGCAAATTCTGTTTGTTCGGTTTGTGCTACTGTGGTACCTAGGTAGGATGAGTTGTTCGTCTGTGTGTAGGAACTCAATAACCCAACAGAAGAGGTCACAGTCTACCGTGTGCAGATTTTGCCGCAGGGATATGGGTATAAGTTACTGATGCGGGTCATCGAGGATGAATGTCGGTCATGCACATGGCGCACGTGGAGAGAAGGCACGAGCACAGCGGCCTGAGGCTAGATTTTAAGCTTTGAGAATGCGGAGTCTAGCGGACCGCTAGCGCGCACAACAGCTTTGACCATTTTGATATCGAAAAGTTCGCACAGCTTTCTCACATATCGCACACCAACGACCACACATCCTCTCGTCCACCCGACTCCTACCTACAGACCACCAACCCCGAGAAACAACACAACCGCCAACATGCCTGGTGTGTCAGTCAAGGATGTCCCAGCGGACAAGTTCATCACCGCCTACGCCGCGTTCTTGAAGCGTCAGGGCAAGCTGCCAATTCCAGGTCCGTGAGCACATACACACCATCTCCGTCCGCACGAGGATCAGAAAGATACAGAAAGAACGCCACGGGCGCATAGCCATATACACTTGGTCTTGAGAAACCTGAATCCCGTGCGGAACGGGGGACTTTGATGTTGGCATCGCATGCTGACATTCGAGTCTACAGGTTGGGTTGACACCGTCAAGACGAGCCACGCCAAGGAGCTGCCTCCTCAGAGCGATGACTGGTAAGCTCTCACTTATTCCTCATTCCCTTGGCCCTCATACTGATACTCTATTCCAGGTTCTACGTCCGCGCCGCGTCCGTAGCCCGCCACATCTACATGCGCAAGACCGTCGGTGTCGGCCGTCTCCGCAAGGCCCACGGTGGCACCAAGAACCGCGGTGTCGCTCCCTCCCACCACGTCAACGCTTCCGGCTCAGTCGACAGGAAGGTGATGCAGTCGCTGGAGAAGATCGGCGTGCTCGAGCAGGACGAGGACAAGGGTGGCCGTAGGATCACGCAGTCTGGCCAGCGTGATTTGGACCGTATCGCGCAGACTACTATGGAGGCCGAGGAGGAAGACGAGGATGACGAGTAAGCCGATGGCTGACGATATCTCACGGGCGTAGCGAGGCGTTTGGTGGGAGGTGGTGGGCGTCCGGCTCTGATGCGCGGATAGTGCACACGGAGATGCCTGCAGCCTTTGTAGCAAGCTCAAAAGCTTTCAAGCTCCACCATACGTCTAATGCCACCCCATCGAGTTTATCACCCAGATGCATCGCTCTTCTCCCAGACAACAGTTCTATCATAGCCGTTGCTAAACTCACTCGTCGGTCGAACGCTCAACATCTCAGACATCCATATGGGCCACACTCGCGGACGAGGTGTTTGGTAACATGGCCCGTTAGTCATCTGATCCTACATACATCATACCTGCCCATACCTGACACCGTGAAAAGCAGATGCCCTCTATACTCTCTACCCGCCCGCCACACCCCATCGTTCCAGTCATGCGTGCTTACCCCGACTTCTAGCATTGCAGCCCCCCGGCGACTCTTCCGTGCGATCTCTCCACACTTCGTACACAACATACACACATTCTGTTCCGCCGCTACCGCAGCGAACAAAGACAGTACTCCACAGCCCGAGCCTTCACATGCTCGCTCGAAGCCTTTGTCGAAGGCCGGCGAGTCTGGCAGTGGTTTTGTCATGGGGCGAGGATGTCCATGAACTGCCAAAGTAGATGATTCATTCTCCTAGTGGCAGATCTGGAGCTACCTCCCAAATCCGCTTATCCAGCCATACGGGTCCATGGAGGTTCACAGTTGAAAATCCCTGTGGAGGCGAGAATTCCTCCTTCACTCGATTGGCGGAGGTAGATCTGGGGCTTTGCAGGAACGGTCTGGTTCATGTTTTCTTTGCCAGCAGGAGTACGGTCCAAATCTTCGCGCACAATGGCAGCGTCTGTAGATGAATCAACGTGCCACACGCAGACTAGACACGGAATCCCAGGGTTACCATTATCGGGAAGTATGTTGATCAAGGACAGGATACACTCATGGTCCACTGGGACTGCCACTCCGCGTAGTTCGAGGCTTCGGAGAAGGTTGCCCAGCTTAGCAGTGATCGCCATGCCATACTTTCGCGAAAGTTGGACAGCCAGAGGCTCATGGTCCACCGCGACCTGTGTGCGCCGACAAAGTATGTCCAGAATCTGCCGAAGGAGGTCCGGCTGCTCCAGCTGAGCTCTCCACAGACGGTCCAAAGACCGAAGCAAACCAAATATCGCGCCTTCCAACATCTCGGCGCTCAATATGCTGCGAGTGGAAATCAAGAAACTCATCTGTTTCAAGATGTGCACTTCACCTCCGGCAGGATCTGCACCGCCTGTCGACTCTCCCTCGAGCCGACAGTGATAAGCAAGCAGCCGCCCCAGTACGCTGCCGTACCGTCTTTCCTTCGCAAGCTTGACAAGTTGGGCCAACATGTCACCTGAATAGTCTCCAGGATAACAGTCCAGATGACTCAGCATTTCCACAGCAGCGTATTCGCAAGGCAACTCGATCGCCCCCCGTAGGTCATCAATCTTCACAGCAGCTCCCGCCTGAAGCAAAACTTTGACAGCCTCAAGGCTACCTGCCGCTACGGCAAGACCCAATGCAGACATCGGAGTCCCGGAAGGTTGGTAGAAAGAATGGTTGACATCGGCGCCGTTTGCAACCAGTTGACGCAAAACGGCTAGTTGGGGCCCCAGATGTGACTCGATGGCAGCCTTCAATGCCTCGTCCTTACCTGGAGCTCCCAACTCCAGTAGGTATATGACAACTATTGCGTGGCCGCTTGCCGCAGCGCAAGAGAGTGGTGTACGACCTTTCGTATCCTGCCATTTCCACCCGACGCAATACTTCAAACAGGTCTTGACAAGGTTGATGCTTAGGTATACGCTCGGTACACTAGCTGCAGCACAAAACACAGATGCGTAGAACTTGGCGTAGTGCACGGAATCAGCCAGTAATGTGGCATCCAGCACCGCAACGCGGTCTCCGTGTGATTGCGAACAATGGCAACTGGTTGCGTCGTAGGTTCCTGAAGAGACGACCTCGTCATGCGTAACCGATGACCCGCTTTGTGTGCCAAGTCCGCTCCCGCAAACGTAAGAAGTTTCGATGACGGCCATCAAGGTATCTATGTTGACCGTGATTCCAGCATCCACTAGACATTGGACTGCAGGAGCATTGGCCGAGTTCGCCCCGGAGTACAGTGATGTAAGTGGTAACCCACCCAAGTGCCTTGCAGCGATGTTGGGACCGTCATACCCATAGCAAGTCAGCGTCAAATTTGGCGATACAACATGGTCTGACGCCTCAAGAATATCCAGCTTCGCGCCGCGATTTCGGGCCAGGAGATAGAGATCGACATCGCAGTCCGTTACGGCTCTGCGAAGTGCTTCGTTGGCATGGCCGCAAGTCGCGTTGCACACTCTTAGGCAACGATCCAGTAGCAGCCGGCAGAGGTGGTTCGTGGGCCGTGCACTCATGATGGCATCACGATGGCCTAGGTACTCTTCGTAACGCAGGTGAGACTCTGAAGATGCCAACAAGCTTTTCACTATCTTAATATTGCCGAGTAAGGTAGCGACGTATAGAGGTGGATCATTTGTCAGGCGATACTCGTCCGTGTCGCTCTCATTCATAGTCAACGTATCAGCTGTGCTGCGCGGGCCCTTAAACTTCAAAGCTGCTAACGCTGACTCGCTCGGTCCTTGCTCGGCATCAACTCCGTGTCTGAGCAGCAAGGCTACCATCGGCGCCACCCTAGATCTGATAGCCAACTGTAACAATACAGGCCCGTGCTCTGCGATGAGTGGGGTGCAAGTCCGGTGCTGTAGAAGTGTTTCGGTAGCACCTATGTGCTGGCGGACGATTGCTGCGTACAGACACTCCACGCGCACGCTCTTGACCACGTTGATGAGTGTTTGCAAGACCTGATTGTTTGGAATGTCGTATCGAGGCAGAGGGCCGGGGAGACTACACGACACCCATTCAATCACCGCTAGCAATGCTTCATGGGGCTGAGCACCACGCTGCAAGGCCTCGAGAACAGCACTGATGTCGTTGCCAGTCACAGCTTCCAGTAGTGCTCTGTCGACAGCAGACTGTCGTGATCCGATCTGACGTAACCTACGCTGTACGCTGGCAGAGAAGCGCTCGAGGCCCATGTTTGCCAGAAGACTGACAAGGTCTGTAGTTCCACCTAATGGGAGTCGGAAAGGCCTGGTTACATCCTCCATTATGGAATCTGCCTCCCCATCGTGCATCAGACTATCTGTATCGGCAACAGGCTCCTTCTTCCTGAATGCAAGAAGCTTGCCGAGCCCCTTGCGGCCGTGCAGGCGTTTATCCAGCTGATAGTTGTTGTTATCAGGAGATGAGTAGGCAAAAGTGGAGCTCTGGAAACTCAGGAACGAGTGCCGACTGGAATGCAGCCTGTAGCCAGCAATGCTCCAACGTTCGCCGTCCTTTTCGGCAGGCGGTACGATATCTTCGTCACACATCTGTGCTTTGAAAGCGTGGAGTTGCGCATGTTGCCAATGCAACAAACGCTGGTCAAAGTTGCTCCGATCATCGTCCTCCAAGAGATCGTCGTCATCCAAGCAGTGATGGCCTGTACATGCGTACATGTGGTCGAATTCGAAACCGCAAGTCCCTTTTGCCGCACATTGCTCATGATGATGAAGGTCTGACAGGTGCACAAAAGCAATGTCGCACTCCTTGCAAACGTGCTGACCGCCAAAGTGTTTGACGTGTTGTTCAACATGGCCGCGTACCGCTTCGATAGTTTCTCCAAAGGGCTGACGGCAAAGGAGGCACATGTTGGCCCCACTCCTACGCCCTGGCCGGTGACTTGCTGCGTTCCGGCTGAGCCATCGAGAGGAAATCGTCAGCTTCTCTGTGAGTGAGGCGAGGGTTCTGATTGATCGAATAGACGCCGCGTCTCCTTTATCAAGATGGTGATGGCCCGCTCGCAACGCCGAAGTCCCTAGCTTGTGGGCGGACGGACTCCGCAAAGGCTCGCAGGATATTTCGTCTCCAGCTACCGCTGCCGCGTTACACACTGAAGGCATCCCTGGGGTATCAGTCTCACCAGTCTCGTATCCGGAGTCTACGACGGAGAATTTTGAGGGTGTATCGACTAACGGCCCAGGCACGCGTGTGTTGAGCCCTGACTGGGAGACTGGTGAGCCGGCAGGAGACACCTGTACACTGCCACTGTGAGCCTCAGTGACCTGTTCATGGGCCGGCGTGTTATGTCTCGGTAGCGCAGACTCCAGAGGATGAATTGATGTCGTGCTGCGTCCAGGAGTACATACATCGTGCCTATTAGAATGTGGTGTTGGGACTTTTGTGATAGCTGCCCGGTGCACAGCAGCCTCGTTTGCTGATACAGGCGAAAAATGGCGGACGGAACTAACCAGAAAGGTCTGTTGGATATCAGTCGTGCCATCTGCAGCGGTAGCACTCTGCAAACTCGCCGGCAGTCTCTGGACCGGACTCGCTTGCCCGAAGTAGGTCGTCAATGGCTCTGGAGGTCCCATGGCAGATACACCCGCGTGCACTGAGGTGTGAAACACTGAAGGCTTGGCAACCAGATGAGCGCGGCTGAGCGATGCGCAAAATCGATGGAGGCGTGCGGCAGCACCAAGGCCCGTTCCTCCCCCCGACCAATCCGCTTGCGAGATATAAGTGCCTTGATCCTCAGGATCGCCCAATGGCAGTTGAAGACCTCACGGCACCACCACGTCGCCGCGTGTTCGTCTCAGATGGAGCCGTGAGCCGCTGGTCACAGTCAAGTATGCTCACTCATCCGACGGCACCACCCGGAAAGGCACTACCGAATAGCCCAGAGGCAGTACCAAGGAGGCAGTACCAGAGAGGCATTACCAGAGAGGCACCACCAAAGAGGCACTACCCTCTGACGCACAGTCGTAGACGCAGGACACTTGATCAAACATGGTCGCATCGATTCTCTCCACCGTCTTTCATGTTCCTTCATCCCACACCCGCAAGTCGATTGCTCAACGTCGACCATCTCAAGACAGCGCCCAAGACTTCAGCTAAGAACAATGATTGACAACACGACGATGGCTTCTTTTGCCCTCGCAACGGGTGTTCAGTTCACCACCAGACTGTTGCCCTCGGTCAGCGCCACACCCACAGCCACAAGCCAATTCACCAACTCGGCCAAACCCTCGGGCCTCGACAAGGGCGCGACCTGTAACATTATCGTTAGAGCCATCGCCGCTTTGCTCGCTGCGATCGGAGTAGTCATCGCCTACCTGCAGTTGCGCCACCTCGTAGAAGCAGAGGACCGGATGGAGGACGAGCACCTCGAGGATGGGCTGGAGTTGGACGACATGTAGAGGTTGGTGTCCACTACCCGGCATCCGTTAAAGAAGCTGACCTTTGAGACAGACGATGTCGTCTTGTCCGTATGGCCCATCCAACGGTACTGCAAAGATGTGCATTGGCGTTTGGAGTTGTTAGTGTAATGCGCAAGGCTTTGGGTTGACTTGGTGGTTTGGCGTTGGGATCGTGGTCTACTGTAATGTATTTAGCAAGATATGTACAATGCATATGCCACATCATCACAATCATGGTCCTATTATTATAAAGACCTTCATCAGCAACTTCATACGTCTTCATCTGTCGCCATTGTTGTTGAAGTTGCGGTTCGGCCAGGCAGGACATCATCCTCGTCCAAATACCACCGCCTACCTTCCATCTGCAAGCCAGCATACTGCACGCTCTCGTCCTACAGTCCGCTCCGACGACACAGAAGACAGCACATCGCACCAAAGCTGACCCTCTCAGAAAAGGTCCGTCATAGCCCCATGACTAGCATCCCCAACCAACCGCGCATACTTCGCCAGCACACCCCTCGTCACCGTCATCCGCGGCGGTTTCCACTCCGCTAACCTCTTCTGCAGACTTGCCGAATCAACATCCATAGAGATGGTATGGTTACTAGCATCGATAGTAATCACATCTCCATCCTCCACCACCGCAATCGGCCCTCCGACCGCAGCTTCAGGAGTAATGTGGCCAACGATGAAACCGTGAGAAGCACCGCTGTATCGGCCGTCTGTGATGAGTGCTACGTTCTTGAGTCCTGCACCCATGATAGCAGCAGAGGCTTTGAGTTGTTCGGGCATTCCTGGGCCTCCTTTGGGACCTTCGTATCGAACGATGAGGACGAGGTTCTCGGTTTTAGGGATTTGGCCCTGGTTGAGCGCATCGTCTAGCTCGTGTTCTTTGTTGAAGACACGGGCTTTGCCTGTGAACTTCATGCCTTCCTTCCCCGTGATCTTGGCCACAGCACCTTCGGGCGCGAGGTTGCCGTAAAGGATCTCGATGTGGCCGGTAGGCTTGATAGGGTTGTCCAGTGACCGAATGATTTCCTGCCCTTGTTTGAGGGAAGGCCAGCTCTCCACGTTCTCCGCGAGGGTGCGGCCAGTAACGGTTATGGTGCTGCCATCTAGGAATCCGGCGGCTATGAGCATCTTCTGCACGGACGGGATCCCGCCAATGTCATAGAGGTCGGCCATAAGGTGTTTGCCGGAGGGTGCGAGGTCGGCTATGAAAGGTATCCGATCCGAAACCTTCTGGAAATCGTCGAGGGTGAGTTCTACTTCCGCCGTCCCTGCCATTGCTAGCAGGTGCAGTACACCATTCGTGGAGCCGCCGAGGGCCATCATCATGACAAGTGCATTCTCGAAAGACTTCTTGGTGAGACACTTCCGCGGCGTGATGTCCTGCTCCATGCAGACCTTGATCGCTTGGGCCACTTTCTTGCACTCGCGCATCTTCTCCGGGCTTGTTGCTGGTGTGGATGACGAGCCGGGTAGGGACAGGCCGAGTGTCTCGATCGCAGTAGCCATTGTGTTCGCGGTGAACATGCCGCCGCATGCGCCTTGGCCGGGACAAGCGTGCTTCTCCAGGTCGCTCAGGATATCATCTTTCGACTGAGATGGGTCGTTCGGATTCTTTAGGCTGTCGTATATATATGCACCGTGTGCTTCCAATGCAGTTGTGATATTGATAGGTTTCTGCAACAGCTCGCTGTAGCCAGGGTGGATAGAGCCACCGTAGATCATGATACTCGGCCGGTTATGCCGTGTCATACCCATCACGCAGCCAGGCATGTTTTTATCACATCCAGGTATCGTTATGCATGCATCATGAAACTGTGCACATGTTACCGTCTCTATGCTATCCGCGATGATCTCTCTTGTCTGCAATGAAAACCTCATCCCATCTCCGCCCATTGTGATACCATCCGATACGCCAATAGTATTGTACTGCCACCCTAACATCTCTTGTGCCTCAATCGCTCTTTTCGTCTCTTTCCCAAGATCCAACAGATGCATATTACATGGATTTCCTTCCCACCATACGCTGGCTATGCCGACCTGCGGAAACGTCTTGAGCGTCTTCTCGTCCGGCACGCCGGCTGCATACAGCATTGCTTGGGCTGCTGGGAAGTCATGTTCGCGGGTAAGTGTCGAAGAGTATTTGTTCAAGCCTGAGCCGGGCTTGCCGTGTTGGAAGTCAAGGTACCGGGCGTCTTCTTTCGTGCGGCTGAATTGCTTCTCGAGGTTGGCTTTGTCCATGTTGGTGGCTTGAGGATACCGGTATAATTGGATACGTGAAGTGCAATATGTACAGTAAGAAGAGAAGCAGAAAATGAACAGATGGAGAAGGAGATGTTTGATGACTCCAATGGCTCTCTCTAGAACCCCGCCAGCACCCCGCAGATCAACATCGGAACATCGGCCGCCGTCGGAGAAGCTCGAAAGGGTTAACCGGGACCGAAGACGCTCGAGTCAGCCAGCATACCACATCTCATCCCCTTTCCTTTCGGGCTGATCTTGACCCATTGTATCGCCTACCAAGACCGTCCCGGCACACCAGGCTTCTGACCGAGCTTCGGCAGTCACAGAGGCGACAGTGTTGAAATACCTTTCCACCATTACCCGATCTACGCCAGCCCATTGCCCACCAGCGCTCCCGGCAAAGCATGAAGAAGACAGTCCTATCCCATGGGCGGTGGCAGTAGTAGACGGTTTGGTGGTAACATGCGTCCGTATTGATGAGGCCGCTGTAAAGTTGTTCTTCCTCGTAGAGCTGCCTCCCTTATGAATAGCGGGTTCGCATTCATACTCTGGGATCCGAAATCGCGGCCTTGGTCTTCGCGGGCGGTGGTGGAGATGTTGTCCACGGTATCATATAGCTGCCGTCTCCGCGAAATTGACCAGTCTAGTGCTCTCGGACTCCGCACCATGATCCAGCAGCGGACTCCAGCGGCGTGCCCACAGGTGGTATTGCGGAGAAGAACACAGCGCAGCAGGGTAGCGGCGATGACGACGTGGAAATAGGTGGTCGACAGCCACGATAGAATGTGCAGAGGCCAGTTCCTACCGCCGCGATTTCAAATACGGCTGGCGTAAGCCAGAGGCAGCTGTCGGTCAGTGGATCAGGGCGGCACAGAGACTACGAGATCAGCATGGTGACACGGTCGAGCAAGGACGTCACTGTAGAGGAGAGGCATGGTTCGAGACTCGCGTCGATGGACTAGCTATCGTACACGAGCAAGACCAGCAATCATAGCCATCGCCATCCCAACCTCGGTCTCAACGGAATCGACGATCTTGACGCACGCCGCGCTCCTCGCGCAGGATCCCGTAGTTGTAGTGACCGCCGATGCGCTTCTTGAGACAGTTACGACAGAACCGTGTGTTGCAATCTGGGCAGAATACCAGCGTGTCAACAAAGCGCTTCGTGGCACAAGCCGCGGCACCTTCGACCTGGTAGACAGCGCACTGGGCTTTGACATTGCCGCCTGGAGTCGTGGCCACTTTGTCTCTCGTCCAGTGCTGGCAGTGCTGATAGGCAGTTGGTGTGAGCTGCAGGGGACTGAGAGACTGTGCCGCAGCCGCGGTTGGAGGGTCCGCTGTTGGGTTGAGCTGCAGTGCACCGAGAGCCCGTGCCGCAGCCGCGGTTGGGTCCGGCATGGCTGGCTTCATGGAAGCTGGTGCAGGCTTGGGAGTATTGGAAGTCTGATCGGCGTATGTCAGTGGTGTGGCCATTAGCAACGATGAGGAACCACTGACCTCGTTGTCGCTGCGCAACACAACCTCACCGTGGCTCTGATCTGGCACAGGTGACTTCTTGGAGCATGGTGCAGATGTCTGGAGTTTTGAGTCAGCAGGGTTGCGGTGAACAGGAACGCGGAGGCAGTACTGACCTCGCTGTCAGTGTCTTCCTCCGTGGAGCTGTCGTATGGTATGAGCCGCTTGCGTGGCACTGGCGTGGCTGCCGCCACCGCGGTTCCGGCGGTCGAGGCTGTCGGATGGGTTGCCATGGTTGGATGAAAGCGATGGTGAGGTTGGCCGCATGCGGTGAAGACTGCTGCCTGGACTGTTTGTGTGAGGTCTCAGGAGAGTGAGAAGTTCAAGCAATGAGCATAAAGGAGTTTGAGGTGGAGGTAGGTAGTTGGGGGAAAAGGAAGAGGAGAGGAGCGAAAAAGAGAATGGAGGGGCGAGAAGGTACCCTCTAGACCCTGTCCGAGCGCTACCAAGCTATGTGCATCATCGCGTATGTTGCAGTGGAAGGTACGGCACTCGGCTTGCCGAAGTCATAGGGAAGGAGCGCCCGACCACGAAACTTCGCAGCAGATTGACGGGACCTCTGAGGAGGACATTCCTACTACACCGGCCATCTTACAGTGGTGAACTTGTGCGACATGTGCGAGATGCATGTCTGATCCATAAATGACTGGGTATTCTAGCTTTTGTTACCAGGGACGTGTCTGCCGAGTGTTTCACAAGACACTGCTTGAGAAGGATCATGACAACCACCGATCGAGGAGCAGCGTTTCGACAGTCATCGCACCGACAGCTTGAGAACATCAATGACACAGACACAAGCGATGTTTTATCAACAGTTTCATAGCGGCTACTTACAACACAGCAAGGAACTCGAAATGGCTAACCAGCCGAAGGACGTTCGAGCCTCTCTCGAGTCAGCATACCACATCTCTTCCCTTTCTCCCTTTCAGACTGGTCATGACCCATTGTATGGCCTATCAAGACCGCATCCGGCATACCGAGCTTCGGGGATCACAGAGGCGGCAGCGAGCTGACGGATGTCGAGATCCCTCTTCACCACCACACGATTCGCGCCATCACATTGCTCACCAGCAGCCTCAACACTACATGAAGCGGCGGGGACGCACATTGATATAGGTAGTCAGCATTATCAGATACCGAGCGATCAGCTGAGTTGCAAATCATGCCGACAGGCGCCACGTCAAGAATTATCCATCACCGCAATACCACGACTGGAAGACGGCGGCGATGTCGCAGCGTCTCTTATATCGGTAAACCTTCCGAGGGTTCTTGAGGCGAATGCAGAAGCTTTAGGGTTTCACCGCAGCCTGGAGGTCGAGCGTTGGATCGTCGATGTCTGATACCACGTTCCAGTAGCGATGGTAGCGATGGGTCTTGCTCTTAGCGTTCTGGGCGTTGTTGCTTGGGACGACCAGGTCGTGGCGCTGAAAGGCACATCTTCGAACCGGAGTCTGTGGCATATCGGAAGCTTGCGAGTATCAAGCTGAGCGATGCCGACCTCAGACACCAAATCAGGCTTCTTTTGAGGTCACTCGCAGTCGAAGGCGCTGAGGACTGCGTTGCGGAAGCATGATAAGTCGCTGCATTCTGCCGCTGCTGCATTCCGATCTCCGGGGAGCTGAAGGGCTTGTTCGACCATTCATGGCATGGTGCGGACTGTGGTGGTTGTACCAAACAAGACCTGTACACATTGATGTTGGCGGTGGCGAAGGATCTCCAAGCAAGCGAGAGACCGCGAGCTTCCATAGGTGGCGGCGGTGTACCAGCTGGTGGCCTATCCTGCGTATCGATCGGACCACCGCACCGCTATTACCCATTGCCGAGCTACAATCCCAGCTATGATGACTACCATCCATACTCCCAGACTCGGCTTCATCAGCTTTGCTCTTGCAGGCAATCGAGGAGAGGATGTTGCTTGTAGATCTTCCATCTCCGCGAAAGTGACCGGTCTCCATGCACTTGGACTCAGCACCAAGGCCCTGATCTTCGCAGCCGATGGCGGAGAAGTTGTCGTCTATAAAGCTGCCATCTCCGTCACGACTTTCAGCTGCTCTCAAAGTCTCTGCCATGGCCTTGACTTTTGCCAGCTGCATTGGAGTTCGCGAGGGCAGAATCTGGTATCCCTGCAGCATGACTGTCGACCATGTGCGTCGCCATCACCGCTCCACTACTGGGCTGTTTTCTTCTCCACAACATCATCTGCCGCCATGCTGCTGGACTCCGCGTTGGGTAAAGATGTCGGTTAGTGGATCGAGGGAAAACAGAGACTCAGCATATGACAGTAGCACACACACAAGTGTGGTTTTGTTAAAATTTCCATCGCGGCTAACATACAGCAAGCAAAGCACGCAAGAAAGCAAGCCCATCCGTCGCAATTTCGGGCCAACGCATCAAGAACAGCATCGCACGCAATTGGATCATTATCGGCCAGCACCTCAAGCCAAGTGGCTCTGGGCCAAAGTTCGCTCGTCTCTCCTCACTATCCTTCCATCTCCCTTCACGACGCAGATGCCACCACCTAAACCTTGGTTGCGGCCGCCCGTCTCGCCATAGTCCCAAAAGTTGTGGGCATAGGCATGGCCGTGGCCTCACGGGCGGTGACATAGACAACAGACTCACTGGAGGGCGCCTCGGTTGCGTATGCCACAAGCACCGATTGTCCGTTTATGATGCTCGTGAACATATCGCTGGAGGGCGTCGGAGTTGCGTATGCCACGACCACCGATTGTCCGTTTATAATGCTCGTGAACACATCGCTGGAAGGAATCTCAGTCGCGGATGCCACGACAACAGCTTGCCCGTTTACGATGCTCGTGAACATGATGTTGGAGGGAGTCCCACTCGCATACTCCGTGACGACTGACGAGCTCGTAGAAGTGCTCGAGGTAGCGCTATCATCGTCAACGATTGCTGGGATGCCCGCGCCTGCCGCGGCAGCAGCAGCAGCAGCAGCCGCCGCCGCCGCCGCACCAGCCGTCACAGTACCACCGGAGCCGTCTTCGGGTGCCGGTTGTGGCTCGGTGGTATCAGTTGGGATCTCCTCGGTCGGAGGCTGCTCGGTGGGAGGCTCTTCCGTCGGAATCTCCTCAGTTGGGATTTCTTCGGTTGGAGGCGACTCAGTTGGGATCTCTTCTGTTGGGATCTCTTCTGTCGGAATCTCCGCAGTCCCTGGAGACACCCCTTCAGGGTCAGTTGGGATCTCGGGCTCGGAGGGAACCGTTTCAGGCTCTGGGACCACTCCTTCGGGTGCAGTTGGAATCTCTGGCAAGTCGTCCGGAATCGGCAAGCCGTTTGGAATCGGCGGTACCAGATCAGGTGCGTCGGGTATTAGATCGGGAATGTTGGGTATCAAATCCAAACCGCCACCCGAACCGTCGCCATCATTGTCCTCGTTGTTGCTGCTGTCACCGTCACCGTCACCGTCGTCACCGTTGTCGTTATTCTCCTCCTCGTCTTTCTTCGCCTGCTCGTCGGCCGCATCCTGCTTGGCCTGCTCGTCCGCCGCATCCTGCTTGGCCTGCTCGTCCGCCGCATCCTGCTTGGCCTGCTCGTCCGCCGCATCCTGCTTGGCCTGCTCGTC
>JAKLLW010000013.1:56053-93423 GCA_022814695.1 Neocatenulostroma microsporum
GCATCCTGCTTGGCCTGCTCGTCCGCCGCATCCTGCTTGGCCTGCTCGTCCGCCGCATCCTGCTTGGCCTGCTCGTCGGCAGCATCCTGCTCCGCTTTCGCCTCCGCCGCTGCTTTCTCTTCCCAAGGGTTCTTTCCATCCTCTCCAATCATTACTGAATCGCCCACTTCCTCGACAGAGTCATCTGCCCAAGCTTCGACGTCGTCAATCTTGTCTCCGTCTGTGTCCTTCAGCTCGTATTCATACTGGGACTCTTGAGTATCCTCCGTCATCTTTTGGTCCTCGGGCTCGAGAGTGAGGTATTGCCGTATCGGTCCAATTTCATCGGCAGGGCCCTCATGGGCGGGTGCTTCATCATCATTGCCTCCATCGTCGCTGGCGTCATCGTCCATGGCTTCCTCGGTGGTGGCTATGAGAGGTGAACCCAGGCTATCAAGTTCCGGTTCTCCAGAGTCCTTCGCCAAGAGCTCAAACTTGTCACGAAGTCGCCGGACATTGCTTCCGCTGGACTCTGAATGTACGTTGAGCGTGTTCTGAAACCTGATGTTATCCGACGCTTGGCCATTCTTATCGTATGGCGTAAAAGGCTTCATCCCTTGACCGCCTGGTGAAGCCTCAGATGCCTTGTTCGGCTCGAACTTCTGCCGCATGTTCTGAACGAAGCCCTTTCCAGGGTAGTACTTCTCGGTTCGGACAGTCTGCCCGTCGTCGAGCTTCGAGGCAGATGATTCAGCTTCATCGTTGAATGTTTTGCCAACGTCCTGGCCACTGGGAGGGTGGTAACTGGTTGCGCCGTATTCCGGCATCGTGTTCCATTGAGCGTATTGCTTGGACCACCTCTGAATCGGTTCGGTACCACGCTTGGTGAGATCGCTTCCTGGTAGGGAACTTTGGCTGATGAACGAAAGGGAGGGGTCTTTGGCGGACTGGAGCAGGAAGCGAAGCCAGTGATCGTCGGGCAGAACGCCTTGAGCAGCGACGCCGTTGAGGAAAGGGCTAATGACCTTGAAGGTCTCATCAGAGCACAGAAACTTATCGTGGCAATCCCCAGACCCACCCATGAGAGGGCCAAGAAGCTGGCTCGGAGTGTCAGAGCCAAAGATTGTGTACTCGTCTTCATCAAAGTCGCCTCGTTGCGGGTCGTTCGGTGTGTAAGCCTCGATAGCCTCTTTGAGCTTGTCCTCGTGGCAGTGATCGTTCTCCATCGAGCTCAAGTGTTCGTACGTCCACATGACGCTATCCAATGCATCTTGATCGGTCGGGTTGCTGCTGTTAAGAGTCTGACTAGCCCAGGACATAGCCATAACGGCTGAGCGAGTGGCGACAAATTCCAGACTGCGGGCGAGATCGGCGTTCATGGACTCGGAGTCCGAGCTCATGTACGAGGATCGATCAAACGGGATGTCAACGTCGTGAATGACAGAGCCGGCAATGTCGGAAAGGGTAGTCCTGATGGCGTCGGGGCACCAATCCTTCTGTTCGTCGGCAGCGCACCAGTCTTCGGAGTCGTACGCGTCCATGAACATGCCGACGCCAAGGGCACCGGAAGAGAAAGCCGTCTCATACAGTGTGCGACGCATGCAGGTTGCTCCGCAAGCCTTGGAGTCGTCTGGGAAGCCCCTTTTGGAGAGAGGGGAGGCAGTGGCCTGTAGTATCGTCGTGGCCAGAGTGACCAGGCCTCCGATGGTGAACTTCATCGTGGCTGGCGAGGTTGTTGGGCAGGCTGCCCTAGTCGTCTGTTGTTTGCTGGGCTGTCAGGCGTCGAGGTTGGCTGCTTGGTCAGTCTTTCTC
This sequence comes from Neocatenulostroma microsporum, assembly GCA_022814695.1. Classification (NCBI taxonomy): domain Eukaryota; kingdom Fungi; phylum Ascomycota; class Dothideomycetes; order Mycosphaerellales; family Teratosphaeriaceae; genus Neocatenulostroma; species Neocatenulostroma microsporum. The sequence goes on from JAKLLW010000013.1 coordinate 57,845, forward strand.
GTCCAGTTGTGGTTTGTGTGGAGGAGAGAAGAGAAGTCCAAGAGTGAGAGGGAAGCAGATTATATATCATAGTGGTATCCTGAGGACAGTGGTGCAGCTCTGGTACGTTCAAAACTCCACTACAGCTTGAGGACAATCGACCACGTCCATTTCAATGCCCATAGCAGGTGTGAGTATATTGGATAAGATGGTCGTGAGCAGAAATGCCACAAGTTTGGTACTGTTGAAACACATGGCCAATACCGTAGCGGACGAAGACAGTGGAATTGTGGTCCAGCGAAACAGACATCCAGTAGGGCTTTGGCGTATCGAAACACACAGTATATTCCTGGGATCATCATCAGAAGGCAAGAACGCCGTCTTCACAGATGACGCAGTATAGATCCGTAGGTCGTGAGAAGAACACAATAGCTCGACGACGCTTGAGTTGACCTCACAGGAGCCATCTCCGCGCTTCCAGAAAGACCGGTGAGCCGAGAGTGCGTCAAGGTTAACGGACGGCCGCTCTTTGCGAGGACAGTCCGAATAGAACATGATCCGTGTGGCCGCAACAGGAAGATAGCTTGACGACACTGCCTTCGAAACCGCACAGGAGCCTTCTCCGCGTCTCCAGACCAGACCACCTCGGTAATGAACCCATAGTGCGCCACGGCTCACAAAGGAGCACTTTCCACGAATAAGATCCGAACAGCGTTTGACACTGCGAGTGTAGTGCTTAGCAATACCGCAGGACAGCAGGGTATCAAAGCTCATTACATCGCATACCGTACCGTGGAACGTCTTGTCATCGGTATCGTGGTATCGAGATGCCGGCCGACCTATGGGCCGGTGAGTGCATCTGGTGAATCCAGCCGTTGGCGGTCTCTCAGAGATTGTGGATCCTACGTCTCGACTGGTGGACCCATCTGGGAAGTTCAGTCGTGAGAGCTCTCACGGAGATGTTGGATCTTACAGACTGTGAACACTGCATCTCTCATATGCCGTTCCGACGTCCTGCGCTACTGCATTGCAGCGTAGCACTCTTTAAACTCATCGCACTAAGGGCCATGTTTCCGGTCCCAGAATCACCGCCGTCATACTCAAGTGCGATATGCAACCTTGAAATAATCAATAGCCACACATAGCGGCCTGATATCTCGCTAGTCAAGCTGCCAGACGTCCTGCACTCTTCCCTATCATCTCCCAAACCTCCCAGACCCAATCTTTAGCACACTTTGAACGCCGCCTCTTTCGCCCGCCTTCCCGGGCCTTCCAGCGCCCCATTACAGTCCCTGCCGCAGTCCTCATTGTGAGCTGCATATACCAAGACCTCCTTTTCCGCGCTTGCATACACCGGCAGCATCTCGTTGTCTTCTTTTCGCCATGCCGCTCCCAATTATTGAACACGGAAAGCAGGGATGCTCCTGAGCACGTAGCTGTTTCGCGCAGACTCGCTTACACATCGTTGATCGAGCAGTCTGCCGCTCATATCAAATAGATGTCCTCTTCTTTAAACAGGTCACTGTCGTTGTGATCCAGGTACCGGAAAACCAGTCCAGCAACATAGCAAGCGCCAACAAGCTCGAAGCACGTTGGTATGGCATCCGATAGGTTCCTCACTCTCCGAAGAATCGAGGGCACACCAGTGTTGTAGAGAACACAAACTTCGTCTCCAACGCTGATGTCGGCGGGTCCAAGACCCAGCCGAACACTGCACGAACTGTCGGCTTTAGCTATTTCTACAAAGAGGCGGCGATTGTGGCAAGCCGTACGGGCAGCTTGGACAAAGCGATTCTGTGTCATATCCACAGGCTCGGTCGGGAACTGTGGCCTGCACTCTCATGTGTGAATCGTATCATGCTACCAGGTAACACAGCATCCAAGAACATGCGGGCGTCGTGATCCAGAGACAGATCAAAGCTGTGTTCATCACTGAATTCCTCGTAGTGACCGCCCGTGATTGCTTCAGCGAAGTGCTCCACATGACAAGCTTGGCTTAGGTGGTTGCCAACGAGCTGCCATAGCTCGGCCATGATCTCTGCGCTCCGAGTGATGTTATCAAAGTCGGTAGATTGCAAGACTCGACTGGCTTGAACGACCGAACCGTGGAGATGACCATTTATCATCAGGCGGTCTAGACCAGGAGAAGATAACGAGGGTGCTTATTCGGCCTCAATCAACATCGGATCGGCCTCACGTCCCCATCTTGACGAAAGGAATCGTAGTCAAAGCTGGACCCGCTCATCATCCCATGAAGGTAGAATCGGCATGGGGCTGCGGGTAGGATTGCCCGTAAGAAAGTGAGAATTCGTTGTGCTTATGTTCTGCAAGTCTCTGGCGAGCTTACGCAGAGATGAGGTGGTATGAAGCAGACCCTGGAAATCCTGGAGAGGCTCATCAGCGGCATGAGAGGTAAGAGGTCCCTTGTGAAGAGAGCTGACAGCAAGGCCGCACCCTTGCAAGGCCACTACAGAGCTCCTGCACGCCCCGCCTTCCTGCATCATCGGGATACCCGTACTCGCATGACATCGCTTCCAAAGAGTTCTTTGCGAGCCTCTCCCGACTCCGAAACGGACTGCCAGTCCCTTGCCTGTGGAATTTGACAGCGCCGCTCCATCCCACACGACGACTCGATCTTCTCCGAATACCTCATATTCCGCGCGAGACGAATGAGAAGATAGGTGGATCAGAAGTCCTGAGACATACCCGTTGTATCGAGAAGAATCGATTCTATCGTCTCCCGACCTGCCGCCAGAATGATTGTCTTCACAGATGGGTAGGGTTCGTATCGATGTCTTCCCTGCCGCTGCCGGACGAACACCGTGGCCGCAACGTCCAGTGACGCCAGGTCTGCCTATTCCAACACCAACACCGCTAGTTCTGGGCTCCTAAGTCCCTGAAAAAGCCATGGCAAGATAAAGTTCCCATCCAAAGGCCGGTATCGACGTCGCTTCTGCGCAATGGGAAGCAACTGCAACAGGCAAAGATCGAGACGGGTAGATCCTCCCGCCGAACCACAGCTGCATCTTCAACACCTCAGCCGGCGCAACCTCAACACCGCTTAATCCAAAGCCTGCCTCAACATCAATCCCACCTACAACGTCACTTTCGCCGATTGGCGTCGTCTCGCGCCCACATTCCAAGAGATATCGTTCTGGGAATGTCGTCCGAGAACTATGGAGAATCGGACGCTGTCTTCCTTTGGTATATATGTGATCCGGGCACCAGATAGAAACAGGAGGCGCGGAAGTGCGTGTAGCTGCATGGGGACCTGCGATATCCATTCGGTGAGACCTGTGAGGCACATGAGATACCTGAACGGTTAGACTTGCAGCGCATGGGACGTAGGAGAAAGGCTGTAGATTAGCTCAACAACAAAATACCAAATGGGTATCATACAAACACCTAACCCAGATGCACAAGCGAACTCGCCTGCTCACTTATCCCCAGTATTCTCCTGCCACTCCTCAGCACTACTCCCTACAGCCTCCACAGGACTTGCGCTTCTCTCTCGCCGCTCTTCTTCCGCATTCAAGCCTTCATCGCTCCTATCCTTGTACGCACTATCCTTCGCAGGCGGCGGAGGAGCATCAGCCTCATCTTCATCCTCCTCGTCCACAAAAGCCTCGGGGTCCGCCATAACCTGCGCATCCCGACTCCCTGCGTTCGCGCGGTCGTGTTCCGCCAAAGTGTCGTCTGCGGAGACAGAGATACCTCTTGCGCCCCAACTTCTTCCACTCCTTGGCGCCGAAGGCGTGCCGTTCGTGACCGTACCGCTTTCTTGTCTCGCAAGAGCCGCAGCGTCTTCGTCCACCACATCTACATCCGCGTCTCCATCTTCTGAACTGCCACTCTTGCCTCTCCCAATGAACCTCCCTACAAAGAAACTCTTACTGAGGTCGTCGCTATCCACGACTCCGCCTCCTCGTAGCTTCACACGTTGTCTACTCCAGTAAACCCACGCGAAGTCCACGTACAGCGCTGTCTGCACGAGCCCAAAGATAACGCTGATAGGGTCGACTGATCCTTCTTCTCCGGCTATGCCTTTGACAAACCAATTCAGGAGGTAGAAGAAGCGGTAGGAACCTAGCGTGACGAGGTAGAAGGAGTCAAGAACGGTAGGGACGGAGGTCTGGCGGAGGAGGAGTAGCTGAGGAAGGACGCAGACGGATTCGAGTTCTATGCTGAAGGTCCAGAGGATCTGTACACCGTATCAATTAGCTGTCGCATACAGATCTCGGGATCCGCAATGAGATCTCGGAATCTGTATATATCTTCACATACCTCAAAGAACTTATTATGGGCATGCAACCCCTTAAACACCAAAAACACAACCGGCGCGCTCACCAAACTCCCCCCCAAACTCCATGTAGCGAGTTTCCACCCTTTCTCCTTCTCCCTCGTCCTCACATACCGCCGCATCATTATGTATATCACATATCCTGAGCTCCCAATGAAGAAGAGCTTGAGCACGAAGTTCCACCACGACCACCAAGGAGGCACCCAGAAAAGGTCGAGGTAGCGGGTGGAGAAGACCAGGAGGTAGAGGAGTTGGGTCAGGAGGGAGACGCCTTCGGCACTGCGGTTGGAGTGGATGGCGTGGATGAGGATGCATTTGGAGGCGGTGTGGGAGAGGTCGCCGAGGAGGCGGAAGATGTTCATGTTGAAGGGCATTGTGAGGCCTGAGGGTGGTTGTGGTTGGGTCGGTGGTAATGCTTCAATTGGGTGAGGAGATGGATGGGCTCATCGCATGCTGAGGATGCCTCGATCGCAGTGGGACGTCGGGGTTGATAGCGACAGTGGTATGAGGGATTGTGATTGATAGAGGCAAGTTGTCGCCTTCAGCTCTCCGCCATGGGAGCTGCCTTTCTGGGGTGACGTGGCGGAGCACGCGAGCCCTGAAGCTCTCGGAAGTGGCCGAGGAGAGCCGAAGCTTTACCGAGAACATCTCTCCATCTATGCATCGAATGGACTTCACTCTTCTTCCATCAACAACACGACTACCACTCACTATGCCGCCTTTCTCCGATCTGCTGAGCAGCTCACAGCCCCGAATACATGCGTTCTCGACTCCTCGAGGGTCCGGCGCGACGGCGACGTGGGGTGCAAGGCCAACCCCCAACTTCAGACGTGTCACTTTCTCATTTGCAAATCTGCTCAATCTATGCCCCGATGCGCACTTCGCACGAGCTACACGATGAAACAGCATCCTGGTAGGTTACACAGGAGCTCGTTAATCTGCAGATATTCAACAAGGATTCGCGCTGTGCGCGTACTGTCGGAGCGTCAACATTCGAGTGCTATGCTCCTTCCTCTTTCTATTTATCTCTTCGCCCAGCATCCTCTGACATCCACTTGATAACATCCGTAGACCGTCAGGCACGCGACGATTCTTGCTCCATTATTTCCACACCCGATGCTGGGAAGCATCTTCGACTGGACGGCTAGAATACCCTCTGCGCAATATCATGGCACGCTTGCGACCACGCCCCATCGCCTCATACCAGCAACGAGATCCGCAGCCGCCAGCGAAGATCCCATACCTGCCACCTGAGGTGAAACAACTCATTGTCAATGAGAATGTAGAGAAATGGACATGCATGAATGAGCATCCAAGCACTGTATCCATTAAGAAGCGCCGCGACCACTTGCGGACCATGCTCAGGCTCAAATGATCTTCCAAGGTCTTCAGCGAACTCATGAAGGATGACGCCTTCTCGATCTACCCAGGCCAGAATGTCGCATCCCCGTACTCGTTCCTCGCTGCCATCTTCTCTCGGCCGACTCTCGCGGGGCATGTCAAACATCTGCACATCGACGAGTCGCCCATCGCTGCCAAACACCAGCTCAAGCGCTGGCTCAACAAGTCACGTACAGCACCATATAGACAGCGTATGGAGGCCATCTTCGCCGCGTTTCAACGTCTCTCATTCCATGGCCTCAGGGAAGAGTTCAGCCAAGAGCTGTACCGGGAATTTGACACAGACTGCATAAACCCGGCTTTACCTTTACTCCTGGCAGTGTGTACCAACATGGAAACACTTAATGTCACGCTGCCCAACGACTATGAAGACCACAGGCGTGTCTATCTCTTATTGAGAATGGCGACGATGATGACACAGACTCTGTGGCAAACATCGACACCCAACTTGGACCTGGAAGAAGGAGCAGCCCTGCTCCAGTCCCCCTTGGCCGAACCCATGCATCGCCTGAAATTTCTGAGACTCGAGAGCAAGGTCAAAGACAGACATCTGGAAGCCCCGCGACTTTCCCAGATCCTCCAGGTTGGAATGCCAATACTACAGCTACCGAGCCTTTAACAACTTACCTTAGTAGGCCTGCATTGCGAAGCCAATGACGGCGAGCGTCTGCGCCAATGTCTATCAAACATCAAGCATCTCCGATTAGAGCGTTGCTGGATTGACCGCTGGTTCGTGGATTCGATAATCGGGCTGAGCTGCCCGCAACTGCGCTCTTTGTACCTGTCCCGGCGTCCTTATTATGAGGACGAACGCATCCCTTGGGACTATCATGGTCCTAGATATTTGATCTCAGCCGTTTCGAGCTTTGCTCCAGGCCTCGAAGAGCTCGTCCTGGACCCAAGCACTGTCGAACGCGTCGATGAGAGTATCTGCCTCGCAGGCGCAGCAGAGTTCCGAAGGTCTTCCATGCTACAGCGTCTAACAATCACATGGTTCGCACCCAAGATGGACCTCAGCCCCGAGTTTACGCTTGCAGACCGTTTGCCTTCCTCTCTGCAGGAATTGACCCTCTTGACGCCCGGTGGGCATGTGCACAATTATGACGGGGAGTCGCATCTCTCGGATCTGCTGTCCAGCGATAGGCATACTAGCCTGAGGATCGTCAAGGTGTACGGCGGTTGGAACTCGATCGGGCGGAAGGCTGTAAGCCCGGGGTGGTCGGAGACGGAGAGCTATACTCTGAAGGAGGGCAGCATGAGTGACGTTTCCTACCCTGTCGTCACGTTGAGGCGGCTTTAGGTGTTTACTGGATGTGGGAGCATTGTCATGAGTTGAGATATTGCTTTTTGGTCAGCTGTGTGGTTTGGCAACGTTCCATGATGCGTTCGAGCTGAATGCGTAAAAGTACATTGCCAGCTTGTACATGAGGTCCTCCGAAGACCACGAGCCTTGTCTTGCCTTCGGCGATGATCCTATGCAGCTGCTCCCAATGACCGAGACTGATGAGAGCGTGCGCTTCTTGAGACGCTATGAAACCACGTTCTGATCATCAAAGGAGAGTCGAGTATACTGGACATCATCTGCCGATTAGCGGCAATACCCCAAGTCGGAGAAACCCACATGCACATGGCAGACTGCGGGGTCTCCATGTGACTGCAAAGCTTACCGAACGTCTTCACTTCGATGATGCAGCACTACAGTCTACATCCCAAAAGATGGCGTCTGAGATGGTCCATGAATAAAGTTTATTTGCACAACCCATCTGCCGAATATTTCCAAGCGTCTTGATGGCGGCATCCAGATCTTGTAGAACCATCCGGGCACCCGGGAGAGCATGCAGAGCATCTGCCGACCAGCATGCTGCTGTGGAGATCCATGCAGGACAACCTTGGCTTCGACGGATACTCCGGCCTCGTCTGGGTCCACTTCGTACAGCTCATAAAGGCCATTGGCGATCCTCTTGTGCTTGCTCTCCTCCTGAACCGGACTTTCCCCTGACCTGATTGAGATACTCCTTTTTCTCTCCGACCATGATGGACTCGGCGACGACCAAAAGCGACGTCATACAGAAGGAGAATGTCGCACAGGAACTTGGTCTCGGCCACACCAGGACCATCGACCAAGGCAATGAAGCTGTTTTGCTCGACATCGAGGCTGCGGGCAAGGCAGGTTATGATATCAAGGTCGGGAAAGACGGTCATGTACGCTTTGTCAAACGCAAGCAGTAGATGGAGGCGCTGATCAAACCCAGACGGTACTCGTACCTCAGCCATCGGACGATCCGAATGACCCTCTCCATTGGAGCTCCTTCAAGAAACACATGATCCTCTTTATCGTCGCTCTCTCGGCCTTCTTAGGCGACTTCGGCTCCGGCGCAGGTATTCCATGCATCGTCCTTCAAGGCGCCGAATGGGACATGCCTCCCGCCAAAGTTAACTACGTCGGCAACCTCAACGTCGTATTTCTGGGCATCGGCGGCGTGCTCTGGATCCCTCCCATCTACTTCTGGGGCAGAGCACCTGTACTACTTTGGTCGACTGTCCTTGGCACTATCTTCACACTTGTATGCGCCTTGGCACCCAACTTCACCGTCTTCTACGGATTCAGGGCGTTGATGGGCGTCACTCTCACGGCCGGCCAGACCATCGGACTGGCGTTCATCAAAGATATGTTCTATTTCCATGAGCACGCCCGGAAGATTGGCCTCTACGTCGCCTTCTTCTTGCTGTCTCCATATGCCGGCCCACTCTTCGGCAACTTCATCATCGACGGCACCGGTGAATGGCGGCCAGTCTTCTGGCTCGTTTTCGGGATCTGCTGTCTTGATCTCATTCTCATCCTCTCATTCGCGGACGAATCATGGTATCGTCGAGACATTCCCGCCGAAGCCCAAGTCAGTCGAGGCAGTCGCCTGGCACGGGTGACGGGTATCTGGCAGCTCCGACACCACGAGTACTTCATGACCGCCGGCCGCTCCGTGGCACGCTTGACGGCGGTCTTGATCAAGCCGATCATCATACCAGCCATGTTCTACTACGCCATGTCCTTCATGTGGTCCGTTGGCATCAATATCACCAGCTCCATTCTTTTCGAGACACCGATAGCGGCAGGCGGGTACGGTTACACGCCTCTGGTCGTCGGCTTCGTATACTTCACGCCTGTCGTCGGCGTCCTGCTTGGAGAGTTGTTCGGACACTTCTTCAATGACTGGGTGGCGAAACGGTATGTGGGGAAGCACAATGGAGTCTTCCGTCCAGAGGTGCGATTGTGGACGAACTACGTCGGCTCGTTCTTCATGCTGCCAGGTCTCATACTGGTCGGGCAAGCGCTGCACCTGCACCTCAACGCCGGTGCCATCATTATGGGCTGGGGCATGTACGTCTTCGGCGTGATGGTATCTTCGGTTGGTATCACCGCATACGTACTCGACTCTTACCCGACCGGCGCTGGAGAAGTTTCGTGCTTCATGAACTTCGCAAGGACCATTGGAGGTTTCTCTGTAGGCTACTTCCAGCAGCCGTGGGGTGCCGCGCAAGGCTATGATGTGAGCTTCGGGATCCAGGCGGTGATCGTGGCGGTTGCTGTTGGTATACTGATATGTTTGCATGTGTTCGGCCCAAGGATGAGAGCCAAGGGTGGTCCGTTGAAGCTATGATGGGGCATTTTGTGGGCCGTAAAGTAGATTCAACTGGTATGAGAAGAGTCCGCTTCCACGTTCCAACATCCCATCTTGTTAGCACTATACTTTGTGCCTTTGAAGGTCTCCGAGGCGGCATACTCGAGCACTTGGTAAAACGAAAAGGCATCAAGCTAACGTCATCAGCTTCCATGCCGGCATAGCATCTAACCACATAGATTGGGTTCGCGCAGCCGGGTCCTTGGAAACCTGTCCGCAGGCTGAAAGCACGGTCCTCTGTATACGCTGAGCTATCTCGCCCTCAAAGTCAACCAACATGGCATTGAACTTCGGACTAGCCTTGTCAGAATGGCGTGACAAGATGAAAAAGTATAGCGAATCCGGCTGTTTTGCTCGCCATACTCGATCGAGAGACACTTGACCGAGCACCTTGTTAGCACAGCCGGGCACATGTATGCGATACGAGTCAACAGGCTCCTCTGGCGGCAGCAGTTTCCAAAGTGGGTGTGTTCTTGGTTCCGCTTCACGGCTGACTTCCAAGAGCGCTCCGATCGCCCAAAAACGCAGGAGGTGGCCTCTATTAGGGACCTCCAACAGCGAGCTGGAAGCTTCCACCTGCTGTAAGGGCGGGTTTTCATAGACCTGTTCCATCTGGAAATCTTGTAAGAGGGGTGCATCATGTTGGTCGTAGCTACACAGAATCCGAGACTCGTCATTGACGAGATGGAGGTGACCCTCAGCCGAGATCTCATGCCATTTGATGTCATAATCGGGAGAGCTCTCTGGATAATGGACAGCTTCCCGTGGCATGAACCATTCTCCTCCAACTACGCCGGCCTCCCCAAAGCTCCAGCCAGCCCACGACCAACTCGGGAAGCTGTCGTTGCGTCCAGCCATTCTGGCTTTCAATTTGAACGTCCAATTCATGGTTGCAGTGAACATGTGTTTTGGTAAGCCGAAATGACATGGACAAAGCGACGGCAAGACACCTGTAAAGGCGTTGATAGCGTCCTGTGGAAAGGTGAGATTGCGCTTAGTGAAGAGCTCAAGTCTGTGCAGGAACAGCTCATCCCGACCAACTTCTGCTTCGACCTGGCGGAACTGCCAACGCTCAGCTTCTTTGTCGCTCCCGAAACAAGATCGGGCAGGCAGGGCATTGATGGTAGTAGATTCGCAGACAAGGTCTTCTCTGTATATCGCGGAGCGGCAAAGATAGTATGCCTGATCGTGGGCGAAGACGAGCAAGGCTTTCGACAAGACGTCTTCCTGGAAGGTCCACGCACGTCTTGACCAAGGTGATAAGCCGAGGTCGGTGAAAGGTCCATCATGTGGCGCGATCAGGCTGATATGGTCGCCTCGATAGCTTAGTTGTGCTGGATCCCTACTTCCTGGACGCAAGCCAGGAATGCCAGCATGAGCGCTGCTCGCATCGCTGACTATAGTAAGCGCTGCACAAGCATATATCTCTTTCATAGAACCCATTTGTTTCGCCATGTCGAGAGGGTCGTCCTGTTTGATACAGACTGCATCGATCCAGATATAGTCAAATCCAAGCCGACGTGCAACGCTGATCGCATCGATGAACGTCCGAGGTGTATCGATGCGGTCGCCAGACAGACCCCCAGGCCGTTCCAACGTCCAGCGCGAGCTGTCTGTGAGGAGTAAACGGGCTCCTTCACCCCATACATAACTCAGAGCGGCGTACCTGCATTCAGCCGGTGCTGGAGTCACACATTCCCGTGCGACATCAACCATGCGTAACCCTATTGCGCTCATCTTGTGTGCTTCAAAAGACGATGGCATACACCTTGTCGCGTGATTTATCTCACACAGATGCAGCCAGAGTGAGGGCAGGTCCGTGTCGACCTCTGCTTTGAGCCGCCGGCCGGCGAACAAATTCTGATGACCGATAGTACTAGCAGTGTGTTCGAGGGGTACTATGCATGCTTTCTTTGGATTGGAGCCACCCACGGACAGTCCATCCCAGCGAAGCTCAGGGACCTCAATGTCTCTTAATCGGTCCAACATGGATCTCGATGAGCCCACCTGCTCAAAACGCAGGGATGGCGTGGCATCTCTGCCTCTGTTCTCTCTCCTGCTCACCACGTAGAGGTATGTGCAGAGCGAGCAGGTATCAGCAACCCAGGCATCGCCTGTTCCGTCCTCCTTGGAGCCCGCAGTGGGAACTTCAGTACCACCAAAGTCACAATGATTATGGTACAAGCTTCGACATCTCACACACGCCACAGAACGCTGCTGCAATTCGGCACGGAAGCGACTCCTCCAAGCAGCTGGCTCAACATTGTCCATCTTCTGGGAGGATCCGTTCTTGCGTGTTTATCGTCGCATCAGAACATGAGGCGTGTAGAGCGGGTGTGCGTCTCACAGCATGATACAACTGAGATGAAAAGGAGAATGATCATGCAGACTCCTGGCCTTCCTCCTGCTCACCGTTCCGAGGTTTCCTCTTCGTGCACGCTCCACCTCTCTGCCTGTCTGGCTGCCTGAGGCACAAGCTGCTGCCCTTCCTCTCCCTCTAAGTTCCACGATAATGGTAACAATCCACTCACCTTCCTGATCTAGCTCACGGCGCTTCGTCAAGCCAAACCAGAACGTAGGTGCTAACTTCCATGGTGAGTGGATGGCTCTCACAAAGAATGGCCTTCCTTCCCTTCGACGTGACCCGCACCCTGAACGACCTCGGATACAGCAGCGCTGGCCGTATCTTACCAGTCATCACACGACATCGTACATGAAGTCTCTCGGTCTATACTGCAGTGCAGTAGCCAGCATATAATGGTCCCAATGGGCCCCGTCGTAAGCAGGACAGCGTCGGTGATTGTGGAGAGAGGGAGCGACGGCATCGACGACTTTCGCAACGTAGCGAAAGTGGTTACACGAACCGCCTGGATCAAGGCGGAGGTGTCATCGTCAAAAAAGTCCAGATGCGAGGGAAGGACAGAGCTTGAGCGGACGACCTGCCAAGACTCACGCATACACCAATCACGTGACCGGGAGAATTCCTCGACAGCAACATTGCGAGTTCGGTCTTGACAGTACTGACTTCGGATCTACTCTACAAGAATCTTCATGAGAAGAACTCTCGAACGATATACGAAAGACATCAAGATCTGGTCATTTGGCGACGTAATCACTTCCGGAATTCTCAGACTTCTTCCTAACAAGAACGCCATTAAACCTGACTTCACTTCATATCGGACCCCGCAAAGTTTTCGCCGACCTTCCAAATCTTTCGGGCTAGTGTCCCCGGCAGCAAAGGGTTCAAAAGCCTCCACTTCCCCATCCTAAACTTGCTTCTCCTCCCAACACTTCGCTCGCCCCGGCTGAAGTCTTCCTACCGCTCACCCACGGCCCCCTTCAGCACTTAGCCACCCTGACACAACTCATACCCCCAGGACTACGAGTCGACGACGGTGTCAGGCAGAATGTCTTCCAGCGACTCTCAAAACCCTCCGCAGGACGACGGCATTGATCTCTCCATGTTCATGCAATTGTCGATTGCGGCTTGGGCAGAGAAGCAGAAAGATCAGCTGGTCGCCGCATCGCCAATGACGGACTGGCCTCTAAATGACCCACGACACTCGATTATGAGCGAATTCAACTCATTGGCAGGAGTTCCGCGACCGGCTTACATGGACGACCCGCGCATCCGCGAACTTGCGATACCTACCGAGGAGGACCGTCGTAGTAAGCCTGCTTCGGATGCACAATCTACAGACATAGCTAATAGCTAGTAGATGAGAGAAAGCGTCGCCAGGACCTTGCACCGCTGCCACCCCGGATTGTCATTGTCTCCGAGTGGCGTGACAACCATAATAAGCACCTGACATTCTTTCCCAAAGGGATGGACTTGATCCGCAAGCAGGATGGCAAGACCTTCATGCTCAACAGCCCCCATTTGGCACCAACGTTGCCCGAAACAATGATGTATTTGATGGCTCGTCAACACAAAGGCGGCGAGACCAAGAATAACGCACAGCTGCCCTACGTCCACCTCGGCCGCACCATGGTCCATGACCAGCGTCTTGACACCTTTGTCATATTGCCGGCATATCAGCCAGTCATCGGACAACAAGCTTCCGAGGGCAAGAGACGCACCGCGATCGTAGAGACCTGGATCGATGACGTTCTCTACCCAACGTTATCGAAGTAGCCCTTCCGTCCCGGCCAGTATCTTGTCGCGCAGTGGCACCAACTCGAGCAGATCACGCAAGCGAGGAAGAGACGCAGAGAGGCAGTAGATGGCACAAATCCAGGGTCATCATCTTCGAAAAGGGGAGACGGAAGTTAACAAAACGCCCCTGCGCGAGATCGAGATGAGCCTCGAGGACGTCGGTCGCATGTGTCAATTGATCAAAGCCAACTTCAACAAGGAGAAGAAAAGGCTGAAGAGCCGACAAGGAGCGTTCCTGGTTGCTATCGGCCCAGCACCTAAGAAGAACAACACATGGGCCGAGTGGACTGAGAAATGGCTGAGCGAGCTGGACACGGAAGCCTTGAACGTTGACAGACCAGTTGAGATCATGTATGGCGAGCAAGCGCGGGTATATTTTGAGGCTATGGAGAAGGATTTGACGGAGTCAAGTGAATCGCAGCAGTAGATGGAAGACATGCATGCCTTGTGGCACAACATGGAATTGCCTGAAGACCCTGCGCAGTGGCCGATACCACCGCCTCCTGACTTGATTACGTCGCCGGCGCCACAGATCTGCGACGACTGTGTCATATGCCCGTTCGAAGGTGACGAAGGCAAGTACTATGGCAGGCATCATGGTTCCAATTGAGACGATAGAAATCTCTGATAGTTATCGTCGGTATCTCAGGAAGTATTCGGTAGCGACACGGTAGACTTTGGGAGAAATTGGCGGCGGGAGAGGCTTGGGCAGCATTGGTACAACGTATAGGTAGAACTCGAACCCGCTGGCGCAACATTAGTTCCGGATCGTCGTCGCTTCCTATATTGTGTCTTTGCAAGCCTCCTTGTCATTCCGTGAGCCCGAAGCTGATCTGAAGGCTGGTAGCTTAGCCGTGTTCTTCGAACCACTGGCCCTGCACGCTGCCGAGATGCTCGCGATATGCCGGTCACTCCCGGAGACGAATGTTCGTCTGCGATGATGAACCTCTTGGCCTGCCACTTTGCCGCGATCAGACTGACTGGCTTACGCTGGGCTAAATCGAGCATGATGGTGACAATCGAGAGAGTGGTCTCGTCAGTCTGAGACATTGAACACGGGAAACAAGAGCGTACTCGTACAGGCAATATTGACCAGTGTAGACTAAACTCGCTTCTATTACACAGCAAGATGCCACAAGCCGTGAGCCTCTCACAGTTCCTCTTCCCATGTCATAGCATCGTTCCGCCAGCGCCAGCTTGCCAAGTCGTACTCCAAGCTGCAGGAACATCCGTGACCTCAGGAATGTTTCGTGGTGATCATCGTGGAGGATTGATGTCTCTATGACGAATATATGTCAGCAAGCATCAGTCGATACTCGGTCTACCTGGCAAGTACCTCCTGAATCCGTACTTCGTGGAAGATACAGATGTATCTTGCAATGTGTCCATGGCGAGCTTTGAGATCCCGGTGTCGATATGTGTTGCTAGTAGCACACGACCGACTCCGGGGTCGCGAGGCTGAGGATCTTGGGCCATGTATGGGTGCGCCAGGCTGTCTCGTGTTGGGAGTCTGTTTTTGCTGATACTTTTCCGGTGGGAGATGCTTCAACGGTCGGGTATGCGAATGCGTCCAGTGCTGGTGGAAGAGCAGATAGAAGACGCTGCAACAGCATGCAATCATGGCCCTTATAGACATCTCAGTGATGCTGCTCAGGATTTCAAGGTAGGATGCCTCCATGGCGGTGCACGATGTCGCCCTGCACCGCTTCATGCCTGGGGGTGAATAGGAACAGTCCGGTGTTGGTGAGCACCATCAATCTAAACGACGCTGTCCTTTCAGCGTCGTCAATGTCCAAGCAGTGCCTCCCGCCCGGTCAGCAGGAGCGTGCTGTAGGGCGACATGGCGCTGCTATCGTTCTGCGAGCGTCATCTAGTGGTGGTCGATTCCTGGACAAGGAATTCGGCGGTGCAGAGCTGGCCATGTGGTAGATTCGGGAAGGCATCTAAAGCGTCGGGAATCAGCTGTCACCAGCACCTACCGGTCCTCCTAAGCTGGAGCAGTGATAGGCCTGTAAAAGATGTAGCTATTAGCTGCCTTGACGGTGCCGGTGAGCACTCGTGGGTGCCCTGTCTCCCTCGCACGGACTCAATGACTTCGCCGACCCCAATCGCTGGAGTTACAAGTGGTGCAGTGAGGCGTCGACTCATCATGGCTGTATCGTGTACCGGGAACCCGGCGGTATAGAGAAGACATAGAGAAGATCAAAGAAGGCGTGTGAGACCTCAGCAAAAAGGCATCACCGATACCTACCAAGCCACCTGAGTTGTGGCGATTACTACGTTGCCTTGACGGCACCGGTGAGCACGGTTCTGAGCGCCCTTGCTCCATCGCGCGCGAGAAGACTTCGGCATCAGCGAGCGTTGACGCTCTAGGCGGTGCCGTAAGACGCCGACTCATCATGTGGTCATTTGGAAATCTTCCGGGTGTTTTGAAACTCTGTTGTTGCGCCTGGCTTGCGTTTTGAGGTGGAAGAGAAAGGCGTCTGCACATCTGGAACCTGACAAATCGGAGGATTTCAAGCGGTGCTGTGAAGATCGACGCAGCTTTCATGCTCTATCTGCGTATGCCTCAAGGGCCTCCTTTCGTTCCAATGTCTAGGCAAACGAGCTAGACGCCGGTCTGGCGTGTTTCTTCCTCTTCCCAGCACTGGGCGAACCGAAGCTCGGCCCACTACTCCATGTCCCAATATGTGTATGCCCTTAATTCAGTGACCAACATCTGTCTTTACCTATCCGGTCGAATTCATTCTCCACATGTCGAAGGGAGCTGGACTTCTAACACGCAAATTTCGCACATGGCTCCGAGAGTCCTTGTTGTCGACCCTGGCCTACTCAGAACTCCCAATGTTGCAAGATTCTGATTAGCGTCATGCCTTGAATGTACTATGATAAATATGCCTGCCGATAGCCCGGAGATCGCAAGCCCTGCAACCGAGTAGCTGACGCGGCTTCGACGTATGCGCTCTACTCCCTTCCTCCCAGCTACTCTCAGGAGCAGACTCAGCATCTCTTGATTCGTCTTTTCTTCTCTGCTACAATCACAGGCTTAGGAATTCCCTCGTCTGGCCTCGACCCGATGATCTCGAAGTCCGGCCTGGTGAAGCCTGGTTGTTGTTCCCGCTCCAGCAGAAACTTCTCAATGATGGGTCTCTCGTAGTAACGCTCTACCTGACCATCTGCTACACCCTTCGCGATCTCCCCGACTTGTGCCTCGCATCTCGCGTGTCGTCTTTCTCTTCGGCACTCCCATGCCCTGTGGTGGATCGGGTTCTTCTCCCGTTCAAGCCGATCTACGGCAAGTACGAAGCGGATAGCAGTTGTTAACTTAACGCGGACGGCATTGGTGGTACGGGTAATCAGCCTTTCCAAGATCTCTGCTTCCGGTATGACGCTGAAGGTGATCGGCCGGTACGCCAAACTTCTCTGGTCTTTGATCTTTACGAGAAGCACCGAGTGGGTTTCCTTGCCCTGCACATCCTGTATGGCGGCATCACGATGAAGAAAGCCTTGAAGGTTGGCATAACGGTGTCATTCTGACCAGGGTACGCCGGACACCACCTGGTAGCACCCGTGTCATACCGCCCGTGCCGCCGAGTGTACTTCGCGACTTCCTCCGCTTTGCGACATAGTTTCGCATGCAGAGTAGTAAGCGCAGGGATGTCTGCTGGCGAGATCTTGCACCCCAAAGTCACTCGACCAAGTGCGAAGTATCCGTCAGGTCCAGATTCTTCGCCGTTTGCCCTCCATACATCTACTGCGTCCCAGATAAAATTATATACGTCAAGCTGTTCGCTTTGGTCTGCTCGCAGAGCATCCACGTTCGAACTGGCCATGTATACGGCCACGAGCGTGTTGAGTACGGTCTGAAGGTGCCTAGGATGGACCGATTCGACACCCACGCCCATATCCTGAATGTGCCAGCGGTACGCGGGATAATACGACCATTCGTAGCGGATCTTCACCTTCTCATCATCTAACCTTCTTTGTCGGAAATAGCTCAGTACCCAGTCAAACATATCCGCGCCCCACGTTTGGAACCAGAGCGAATTGTTGCCAGAGCTAGAGAGGACGACGGCGTTGGAGCGCTGGGCCATTACGAGCACGATCGTTTTGAGTGTCAGAAGACTGTACTGTGTTGGAGCAAAGTACGGCAAGCTGAAATGTGAAATGTGCGTACGAGGGGCAGTCCGCGGTACCGATGGCTTTATGACTGTGTTGGCAGTATCAGTTGCTGTCGTGCTGTCCTCACGCGGGGTCGTTCCTGTTGCTACCGAATCCGCGGTCCTGAAGCCAAGCTGCCGGTAACGTGGCAGACGGTGCCAGAGTACTGTGTGAAGCGTCACTGTCTGTTGCCTGGAGGTCTCCGTTCGTATCGTTGCAGGATGCTTGGCCGCCCTAATGCGTCCAATCCTCCTGACAAGAACTCTGGTGGCGCGGCGTTTTTGTGTTCAGAAGCGTAAGGAGCGTGCTTTCTTATGTCGTCTGGTGTACGGTCCTTCAGTGCTCGGCTTAAGGTGCTATAGGGGTCATTCAAGATCTCCATTCTATTCCAGTGTACGGCGTTCACGCGTTGGCAGGCGGCGATGAGTGCGTCTTCTTCTTCTTCGGCAGTCCATGCGGAGCGCGTATATGTTCGACTTCTCCGAGTTTGTGACTTGGGCCATGGTGTGCGATGGTGGACGATGAGTGCTTGTGAGAGAATGTTTGCTTGCGGAATTGTTTACCGGCAGCGACAACGCCTCCCGCTCCCGCCTGTGGAAAACGGAAGACGCGAGCTCCTCATATCTCAGGGGATGAAAGATGTTAGTATTACATGAGCGGCCAGTCCAGTCGCTGATCAGAATATTGCAGCATTGAGAGTTCTGAGAAGCGGGTCTGAAGGATTCGCAGGCGGAAGAAGCATCAAGGCCATAACAACATCTGCGGTGTTGGCAGCTTGCGCCGTGCGATATGCCTGTGGACGTGAAACCACTCTCTCACACTTCGAGACTGCCCTCAGCAGCGCACGGGGCGGTCGTCGGTTGTCTTTTAGCAGCTGTTTAGGCACCGGGAGGGAAAGACGCCCTCGTATGCAGTTTCCCGGCTGGTACTGCTACCCTTCTGTTCGTCTGGCTGCATGAGGTAGCCAGTCCTGTACACACACGGCGGTATCCAACCTTTCTGGGAGCTCTGTCGTTTTCGAGATGGATGACATCATTGGACCAGGCAACGAAATCATCGAGTAAAAAACCAGCTCTCTGGCAACCGCTCGCTCAAGATGAGACCCCTGTCCAGTTGACAGCGTGGGCCTGAGCAAGCACAAGAGTAATTGGACAGTCCTCTGCAACCATGATCGGCAATGAGGTATCGAGAGTCCGCTTGCATATAATTTCTGCCATATCGTCCATTGTCCGTACGTACAAGGTCTCATCCTGACAAGTCAGTAGATCAAACAACACACATACCAAGCTCGCTCTCCAAACCATCCAATATCCAACCTTTAAGCATCAAGTAACTCCATCCTACTCCATATACGTAACAGTCTTCAACTTCAAGAACTCCTCCATGCCCCACTGCGCATTAAAGCGGCCCCATCCAGACTTCTTCACACCGCCGTGCGGCAGCAAAGCTTCGTCGCTGTGGAAAGGACAACAGTCAGCAAACATCCTCACCTCACGAAGGCCAGACGGAAGCACTTACTGCACACTCATAGAGTTAATGTGAACGGCGCCTGAATCGACTTCCCTTGCGATTCGGAGGCCTCGTCCTAACGATTCGGTGAAGACGGCGCCGGAAAGACCATAGTCAGTGTCGTTCGCCACTTCGATAGCTTCTTCATCAGAGTCGACTGCAATCAACGATACAGAGGGACCAAAAGTCTCGGTGTAATAGATATCCATCTCCTTCTTCACATCCCCAATAATCACCGGTCGAACCCTGTACGCGGAATCCTCGTGGGTCTTCTCCGGGTCACCGTAGATGGTCTTTGCGCCCTTGGATACAGCATCTTGCCAGAGTTTCTGAGACTTGTCTACACCGGCTTTAGCCACCAGAACCGGCGCATCAGCGTCGGGCGCGTAAACTTTCTCCGCCGCTACCTTCAAAGCTTCAGCGAAGGGTTCAAGGACCTTGCGGTTGACGAGAATGCGTTCGGTGGACATGCATATTTGCCCAGCGTTCAGCATAGAGCCCAGTGCACATTGCATAGCCGCGTTCTCAATATTCGCATCCTCGCAGACGATAGCTGAGGCTTTCCCGCCGAGCTCCATAAGGACTGGTTTGAGCTCTTTACCGGCTTTGGAGGCGATGATTGAGCCGACGTTCGTGGAGCCTGTGAAGTTTACTTTTTTGACGAGGGGGGATTCGATGAGGGTGTTGGTTACGGAGACGGCGTCTTCGGGTCTGTGGTAGATTACTGAGAGGACGCCATCGGGTAAGCCAGCTTCCTTGAAGACGGAAGCAATACCCCAGAAGGTTCGGGGACTGAGCTCGGAGCCTTTCAGCACGACTGTGTTTCCCGTAGCGATGGCGTAGAGGAAAGCCCGGGTGCCAAGGATATAAGGCGCATTCCAAGGCGCTATGCCCAAGTTCACACCATATGGCCTGTACACCAAGTCAGCGCCAAACTTCACCAAAACGCCATACACGGATTCGCGTACTCCTTGAAAACAAACGCCCCTTGCCCAGCACTCCCCGTCTGCGGTATCGCCCCCATCACCGCACTCGGCCGTCCAGCCACATCTCTCAAGAGCTCCACCGTCGTACTGATATTAAACCCAGCGAAAGCCTGCAGCGCACCAGTCTCTTGCCTCATATACCCACCCAACTCTTCCCGTCTCTGCTCGAAGATGTCTGCGGCTTTGAGCAAGATGGTGCGGATCTGGGCTGGCTTCGCGCGCTTCCAGGTCTTGAGAGCGGAGTAGGCGGCATCGACGGCTTCGAGGGCGAGTTTGGGGGTTACGGAGGAGGAGGCCCAGAGTTTCTTGCTGTTGGTTGGGGATATGATGTCGAAGGTTGTCTCTGTAGTAACCTCCTTCCCGGCGATCCAGAGAGGGACAGGCTTCTCCATACCATTCTCACCATTCTCACTGTGCCCATTCATCTTGTCTTCTCTTCTAAACCTGTTCTCTGGCCGCTGTTGTGGGAAGAGTCCAGGGTTCCAGGTCGCAGACGGTATAACTTGCAGAGCACCAAATGTTCTACCTCTATCCATCTGGATGGAGAGGAAGTCTTATATCTATTCATCCTGGCGATTGCCATACCCATCAGCCGTGTTGTAATGCTTGCTAAGATGCTACCCATGTTTGGGTTGGTGGCACATCACTTTTGCGGTGCAGAGTGGGGCACATCTTGACAAACCGTTCGGCAGATCTTGAGTGTGGCGGAAACGGCAGTCATGATAACAAGAAAAGAACCATCTCATGATTCGGGAGAACGAGGATATTGCTCGGGGAGAGGCAAGGAGAGGCATTGCGTAAGAGTATCATTATACATGGTACGGTATGTAGCGAGCCGTTGCGAAACCCACCACCGCATCTTGTTGAGCCAAGAGAGTCGGCTATGTACACTTCAATCATATCGTATCATCATCATTGCCCCCCTCCCACACACTATTAACAAAGCGAAGCGGAAGCCTCTCGACTACCCTGTCCTTCTTCAAGCCTCTTTGGGGTGCCCTTCCTACACCCACCACAAACACTCTGCCTCAACAAGCTGGCAGGCCCATCCTTAAAAGCCACACCCACAGCAAAAGCCAGCGTAATACTGAACTTCAACCACACCAACGGATTATGCTTAGCCAAGCTGCTCCCATGGTACTGACATGTGCCGTTGGGACTGGAGCGCTTCTTGCCCTTCCCGGAGATCCTACCCTCCAGACCTGGTCTGAGAGGAGAAGTAGCGGGCGTGGCGTACATAGTCCCATACCCCAATGCCTCGCCCTCGCTCTCTGCGGTGGAAGATGGTGTGTATGTTTCCAGCAGCGGCTGACGCTCAAGGTCCGACTCCGAGCAGCAATGCGGCGAAGATAGCATTCTTCGCTTCGCCATTGGGCCCAGAAGAACGCCCACGAGCCACCATTGCACGTTTCGCAAGGGGTCTGGGATGCGCATGCGGGATTGAGCTGTTTGGACTAGATGCCGCGTTAACGCAACTGGAGAGCGCCAGAGGTCGCTGAAGAGTGTCCGTAAGCGATCCCATGCAGACTGCGACTGGCCGATGGCGTGGTTCGAGCTCGTGGTATGGCTTAATTGCGGAATGACATGGGACGGTACAAGGTCCTGGGTACTGTTTCCGCTTGTCGCATGGCTTAGCTGCGGGATCACGACTGGTGGCGCCAGGCCCTCATTCGTATGCCCTGCGCTCACCATAGGCTCCGCACCCTCACCTTCTTCAACCTCCTCGCTATACACCAGAACAGTCTCATCCTTCTCATCCGCCTCCAACAGATCAGTCATACGAGACGGCTCCGGACTTTTCTCAGCACTCTCATTCGTATTGACAGCACACAGCTCGTCCATGAGATTCCTCCCTGCTACACTCCCCAAGCTTGAGAAGTTCCTCGTTGTCTCCGCAGAAGGCGGGTACTGCTCTACTGTGAGCATGCTCTCCTCCCCTACCTCCAACTCCGGCGGTCGTACAAATGGAGAGGCACTAAGTCTGGCGAGAGTCGTCAGATCAGCGGTGGTAGATGCTCTACGTCTGCCAGCTGCCAACGAGCTGGGACTCGAGTCTTCTTCGTCTAGGTCTGCGTCATCTTCCTCCGCCAGGTAAGGGAAAGAGAACGCGGGAGTGGTCTCACTTCTCTCTAGCGGCGGCGCTGATGTAGGTGGTAGCTGTCCGCAATGAGATGTCGAAGGGAGGATCAGAGGCTTCGGTCCATGGCTCCCTGGTCCAAACCTCCTCATCCTCCGTGCTGGCCTTGCTTTCGCGCTCTGGAGAGCATGCAGCGTCCACGGATTGAAGGATGGCATAGCGTCCGAGCTCTCGGGATGCTCAGAAAGGCTGGTGATACTACCACATCCGCCAGCCATAGGCGCTTCCGAGAACACTGAACCAGCATCAGATACCAGATCCGAAGTATCGAAGCCCGAATGATCAAGCGAATCTGGCACCGTCCCATGGCTGTCTGTGAAAGCCAGCAAAGGACTTAGCGGTTGACTCCTAGGCACTTTCTCCGGACTCATGACTAATGAACTGGCGGTCGGGAACCTTGGCAGCATACTTTTCGGCCTCTGCTGGCGTCTTCTGCTAGGCGAGGCAGCATGCAACTCAATCTTACTGGGGCTCGTTGCCAGTATGTCGGACATGATCTCCAGCCTTCTCTCGAGCTGAACGTTCGCCTGCTCCACGGCCTCCATGTCTTGTTTCGCGGAGTCCAGCTCTGCTTGCACTTCCTGCAGCCTATACGTGGTCTCTTCCGCATCTTGCTCCAGTTTCCGGACTTGTTGGCGGAGAGAAGTCTCGATCTCGTAGTGCTCGTCTACGATCTCCTGAACGCGTCCTTCGTATTTCGCTTCCCACTCTGCGATCTCTTCCTGCAATTGACGCGTCTCGTGATTGAGCGTACGCATCTTCGTAGTCTGCACCCGCGTCACGCTAGGAGAATTGATAGCCTGCAGTTGTGCTTGAGCAGAAGCGAGTTCGGCTTCGAGGTGATCGATGTACATCCTCGCCTCCCCACTCACAGATCGCCTGGCCTTGTTGACTTTGGCCCGACTCTTCATCGACTTGGCGCGGATCGTATTGCGGGCAGATGGCGGGGGTGGTGAAAGCGGGCTGTCGGGGTATACCGCGTCGCAGTTGCCTGCCGTGAGCTCTGCACCGAACAACCGGCCCGAAGAGACTCTCGGCTTCCTCGTCTTCTTCGGCTGGGTGAGTGAACCCGCATGGCCGATCTCTTGCAGTATCCCGCTACTTCGCCTGCTTTTCTCCACCTTCACTGAATTCGCTCTGGCTCCTGTCCCCGGCGACATGTTCTCCGCATCCGACCCGCTCATGGTTCCACTGACATTCGACCAGTTCGTGCTGGAAGTCATCGACTTGGGCGTGACCTTGCGTGCTGGTACTGCCGCTCCCCTGAAGCCTGCATTGCGGAGCTGCAACCTTCGCGTTTGCCGTGAGGTCCCTGGGCCGGAGAGGGGTCTGGCTGCTGCCGATGGTGAATGCTCTCCGTTTGTGTGTGCGTCATTCTCGTCTTGCTGCCAAGGTGATTGTGATCGAACATTCACTGCGGGTGGGGTGTAGAAGTCATGAGGGAGTCCAGACATTGCGGCGTTTGCATGAGATATGAGGCAAGCGCCCCGAAGTACCGGCGCTTACGATATGTCTAGATCAACAATGCGATAGGAGATGATGTACAAGATGGAGGAAGGCCCATTGGGCAGCCTGCAGGAAGTAGGGTGCCTGTGTGGAACGATTCTGGAAGGGCCATGTTTACCCTTAAGCGATGTTGACGATCGCCCTCGGCTGTTGCGAGGCGCGGCGAACGCCGGGCATGGCTTGGCAAGCGGAAGGCTGGACTGCGGCGGATGTTCAGGCGAAGGATACTGACACTTTGGACGATTGGGGGTTATATGGGGGCATAGCGTAGGAAGTTGCGATATACAGCATATATGAAGAAGACTACGGAGAGTACTACAAACACATCTGCTAACCCGTGCGAGGCCGAAAGCGCAAGTTGTTAGCGATCTTGCTCAAGAGTCAGGCTGGGAGGGCATACTGCGCTGTCAGTGGGCAAAGGTATCGTGATGCATTGAAGGTACATACTGAATGGTAGGATGTTTGTTTTGTGCTCGTCTTAGCTTCGTCTGCGCAAGGCAGAGGTACTGGACTCCCACACCACATTGAGGTGCGAGCACATCGTAGGAGTGATTTTTTTCTCTCAGGTTGACTCCTGCGCTTTTTTTGGGCAGTTGGGCTCAGCCGGTTGGTTTTTGTTCTCTCAGGTTCACTCCTGCGCTTTGTTTGGGCAGTTGGGTTCTGCCAGTATCCGTGACTTAACGGTCGCGACGGTCGTCGCGGCGCTGCTCGCTGGCGCGCCCAAGGGGAGAGCGCGAGCGTTCCCGCTGCTTCTCCAGCTCAGCCTTTTGGCTGAGGAGCTTCTTGATCCGGGCGGAGTAGAGATCGCGCTCTACCGCCGACTCGGAATTCATCAGGGCTTCCGTCAATTTATCAACTTGGCCCTGGATGTCAAGACTCTTTGACCGGTTGCCCAAGTCGCCGTAAGCCTTGTTTGGGCAGGTGTTGCCCTGGTGCCACTGTCCGCACCGACCGCACTTCTTTGCGCGACAGTCGGGCGTCTTGTGGTTCCATTCACCGCACTTTCCGCACGGTGTCTTCTTCTCCTTTGGCGGAGGCCCAGTAGGCCCCGCCGCAGCCTTCTCTCCCTCCGCAGCCTTTTCGCCAGACTGCTTCGTTTGAGATTGGGCCGCTTTTTGAGCGGCCCGGTTGTCAACGGCCTTTTGCCGTGTCGCTGCATCGCAAGGCGGGAGGTGCTTGCCTGACAAGCCCACCGCCTTGCACTCCGGGCACTTTTTCCCGGCGCCCTCTGCCTTCCACCGCTTGAGAGTGGATAAGGGCTTCTCGGGCTTTTCGCCCTTGCCTTCGGGGGCCGAAGTTTCCTTCGCCTCCGCCATCGATTCGTCGACGGAGCCCTTTGCGGGCTCCGTCACCTCATCGTCCATCTCGACATCGACGCTCTTTGCGCGCGCGTGTCGAGATGCTTCCGAGTCACGGATTTGCTCCGGTGACTCGGGGCGGCCATGCTGGTCAACCACACCATTTGCTGGCGTGGACTCCGGCACGGCCACCGGAATTGTTTCTTGATGGCCGTCAGCCATGTCCGCAGCTTTTCGCTTTGGACAGACCAGCGACCGGACCTCGTTGCTACGTGTGTAAAGAAGCTGTGTACGCGATACTTTTCGTATGCTAGCAAGCGACCCCAGTGACTACGATAGCGGTTCAGTGAAGAGAGAAAGGAGAAGAGATCGAGAAGAAACGCGGGCTTTGAGCTTCCAGCAGCGCACGGCGGGCAGGGTCCACGCTAGGAGGTGCCACACTACCACGTAAGAGATGTAAACAGTGGCGCTGTGGATGAGGAAGGTGCAGTTGGAAAACCAAAAGTGTCATTGAAATGCGATTCTTCCTTGTACAGACACACTCTTGCCACATGCTCTTTTAACTTACAATGAAAGAAACTGTGAATGGCCTGCGCGCATCTGGCTCTTCGTACTGGCTTTCCAATCTGCGACTCCCCTCGAAAGTCGATCTCGAGATTGGTGCCAAGCCAAGTCCGGGAGATTGCCGATCTGCATCGCAGCTTCCTAGAAGCTTTGTGGAAGTATCGAAGTTGGACGGGTACCACTATCCGGATTGGTTTTGCATACGCAAGGAAGCCGTCCACTTTCGCATACGAGGTAATCGGGCATGTCTTTCAGCTTGCACAAAGAAGACATGCTGAGTGAACTTGTTCGAAGCATCGGGCTTCAGGCGCAACAGGATGGGATACAGACGAGATCGACGTCAGCAAGGCAAACAGTCTTGACTCGAAGCTGACAACTACTGACCATCGTGAGACCACAAGGCTCGCGCTGTCTCACCTCTTTCCGATGCATCGGCGGTTCTTCCCTCAAACTTTCGGCGCTATGCTTTGTGTGCCCCAATCGTTCCCCTCGTGCTTTCCATGCTCAGCCTCCTTTCGTGATCAGTTGTATGACCTCTGGGTATTCTGATCTTTGAAGCTCCGTATTACGTCCATGATGTAACCCAAAAACTGCTGCATTCTTCCGAACGTGCCGCGACACTGGTGTGCTTCTTGACGGATGCCAGGTAGTGAGCTACTTGAAGACGACGTATGGACTGCAGGCGTGCAGGAAGACGTCTAGTTCGCTGAGCCGAAGGTAGCAGATGGCTGGCGGTGGTATAGGTTTGGTACGTCAGGCGTATTTTTTGTAGGTGTAGGAAGTGCATTGTCACATGTTCAGGAAGCGAGGAAGCAGAACCATCAAGGTTGGTTGCAAGCCGAATTGGGAAGGTCCAAGCGGTCGGCCAACTGATCATCGAAGCTTCATCGAGACTTTGCTCCTTTCTCGTGCACGAACGGCGCCCAAGGCAGGATTTCACGTACGCATATATCGACTACGCAAACATCATCATCGCCGCCATGCCACGTCCCATCTCGAACCTCGAGCGGTTTCTCAACGAGCGCTACAACACCGCGCACAATCTCCTCACCACGGACGCGGTTGCAGCCGAGAACATCTTCGTGGAGCTTCTGAACCAACCGCGACTTGCTCTCTGGAAGCGAACACAGTGCAATCTGAACCTCGCATTCCTCGCCGACGAGATTGCAGCCGCTGCGATGTACCTTGTCGACGCACGTCACGTCCTCGATCTCTTCAAAGAGAGCCGCACTCCGCCCCAGCCCGATCCGCTGCGAGCAGATATTGAGGCCATGGAGCAGGCGTTCGAAGAAGCGGAAAGCGATATCGCATACCGCCGAGAGCATCCGGAGGAGGAAGATGAAAACGGCGAAGAAGAGCCGGCAGGCTCCGCATCAGGAACCGCAGCTCAAGAGCACACCGAGTCCGAAGAGGGCGAGATGCTGCTCGGCTACGAAGGTGATCCCTTCGAGAACCAGCTGACTACCGGAGTCAGCGGTATGAGTGTAGGTCAGCAGACCCAAAATCCGCTGCGGCGCACTCCGTCTCCCCTGCCTGAAAACATGGAGGTAGACAGCCAGGAGTCGCAATCGACACCGACGACTTCGCTCGTGAGCGGTCAATCTCAGTCTCAGACTGGCGAGTTCGACAGTTCCCAGACGAGTGTACCTGGTAGCCCTGAAGGCGAGCGTCTTGCTTCGCAGAAGGGCTCCGAGCATTGATGGCGTGCGTGACACAAAGCTGCGTCTGCGAAAAGCAACGTATGCATATGGTCTCCGCCTACCGCGTAGCGCAAGTCAGCGAAAAGCTACTTGCCTTCGCAGCGCAAAGGCGAAAAGCCGAGCGTACATTGGTTCACGAACGAATTCCAGGCGAAAAGCTTGGAGTAGACGTTTCGTATGATGCCAGGATGTGACGTGTAGCACTCAGTGCACGCGTCTCGTTCAGCGGCTCCGGTCGCAAACTCTGGCGATGAGTGCCTACCTTTACGTGGTGCCAGGGATCAGTAGGCTTGAGAGCTGAAACCAAGAGACACTTCCACGAACATACAAGATTGTCGTACTCCTTCCAACGATACTGACCTTTCCCATAGACCCTTCAACGTCTGCCTCGAGGACTACGCCGAACTCGAAGGTCCGCTCATAATCTCGCACCCTCGGGCTCGGCAGTCTGATACTCGCCATCGCAATTCGAAGCATACCGATATCAGCCATGCCCGCAGTATGTCGGTCCGACAACGGTGTATCCCAGGCGAGCTATACGGTCCGTAGGTGGAGGTGTTGCGTGAGTAGGGAGACTTGAGTCTCGGAGTGATACCCAGGGCGCGATGTGGCAGCTGGCAATATGGCTTGGTGTCTCATAGTGAAAGGGAGCATGTATCGCGCGTAATGAGACCTCGTATTCATCCTTCTCACCAAGTCAATGATCACATTTCAATCTAGCTGCTTTGCGGGAATGCTACTCTCTCCGATCCCACTGCTTCACCACCCAGACTTCCGCGGAGGCGCAAAGCCTCTCCTTGTACCGTCAGCAAGAGCTCAGCGTGGCCGCGCAAGGACGGCACCTCCGTCGCACAGATCTGCATCGCGATGGGAAGCAACAGTCAGTGTGTCACGGGGGCTGGTCAGACGTGCAACATACCTTACTATCAATCTCCTCAACACCATGGCAAACAAGTGACTTCTCTTAGCTTCGCCTTTCCGGCTACTGGACCACGGCACCGCGTTGAGGTGAGAGTCATACCGTAGTTTTGATGGCAGCACCATTGCTGGGCTGCGGTCTGGTCCGAAGGACCTTTACTGGACACCAAGTGCCCTTGAGCTCCGCTGTGCTCATACATCTACTCCTCATCGTCGTCTTCATCGGATGACTCTTCGTCATCCGTGAAGTCGTCAACGAGTTCGTCTTCGTCGACTTCGCCATCGAAGTCGTCTATGAACTCCTGTTCGTCGACATCCTCTTCGGACTCGTCGACGCCAAGTGTCTCGCCAGCGCGCGATGGTACCCATCGCATGGAGCGCTTGATCGCCTTTGCGTTGGACCGCACCAGCTTGAGCGGAGGCAGCGGACCTTCAGGCCTTACCCACCACTCAGTCTCTTCCTTGCAGAGAGTCAGATCGTCCAAGATCTCCGGGTATTCGGACTCTGGGTAATCCATCTTCATGTAATTCGCAATGCGTGGCTCGACGACCACATTGCACCGCGATGCATCTCTCTGCGAGATGTCTGTGATGGCCACACCTACCGGCCAGCCTGTGCGCATAGGTTGGCCATGGTGTACATGACCAAGCGCCCAAGCTGTCGGATGACGTGCAAACACTGTCATGGGAAGACGCAGGAAAGGATCGCGCCCTCCATGGTCGAACCATTGCCAGAGTACTTCCAGAAAGATCGTTTCTGGATCCTCTTCAGTTACGAAGTGCCTGTCACACCAGTCATCCATGAGCTCATAGTGGTACGCCATATGGCCTTCCAGCATCGCCCAAGACCAATCTGGTGGCATGTGCTCTGGCCTCCACGGGAATGGGGCACCGTCACCACCTCTCCGTAGTTGGATGGGCCCTGCTTTGCGCGCTGCCATCTGTGTGATAAGATTCTCGAAGCGACTGCGGTCAGCCATCGTCCAAGTGGGCTTTGACGACCCTGAGGCCGGCACACTGTAGTAGACGGTGTCGTTGGGGTCTGGTAGGACTCCCTTCCGCCACTTCTCCACGCAGGCAGCGAAAGCCTGGTCGTCCATTTCTATCAGACTCCTGCTGCTTTGCCTGTGAGGAAATTCGCCACGCATAGCCCAGTAGTGATCCACGCGACTATTGATCTCGCTGTACGCGCTGTAGTCGGTGGTCTCACGCAGAGCTTGGGCATCCTTGACAACTTTGTAGTTGCCCTTGAACCAGGTATTCAACCCTTGGTTAACGTAGCCAGCCGTTGGTACGGCATTAGGCCCAGCGTGGTAAACCACTTTGCCATTAGCGATCTGAAACGGTTGTGCACCGTCTACACTCGCCAGGAACGCAGAGGTCCGCGTCCCAGTGACCTTTGGCAACTTATCCGAACGCTGAGCGTTTACGAAAACATCGTGCCATTTGCCGGTCACTTTGTCGAAGTACTTCGCTTTGAAGTCATCGGCAGTGCCTCGTCGCAAGTTGTACGACTCAGATGGTAGTCCAGGATACTCTGGGCGAAGTTTGGACAGCAGTGTGCCCGCCAGATCCCTCTCTGGAGCCCATTGCCCTGCTTCCTCATCGGACCGAGCCTTGACTTCGCAATGCAAACAGACACGCAGATTGACCTCTACCGCCAAACGCATGTCAATGCAGAATGCTATGCTTCTGCAGTACTGACACACATGGACTTGGACCATACGCTCCTCGTCTTCGTGATCGCAGTAGAGCATGGAGCTCTTCCAAGCCGGCGTTCTGTTCACACTGTCCGCCTTCAGGATGCCTGTCTGCCAGGCGTCCAGGATGTTGGCACCAGAAAGAAAGGCCTGGAGCACTGCTTCCAGTACCAAGGACAGTCGAGCTCTGGAGTGCCCGCGTATCGCGATGTCAGGTACGTTACCGCCCACGACATCACGTAGCACCCGGTTCATGAGCCTTACGCAAATCGTTTCCCGGGTTCTTTTCACTGAAAAGAGCCGGCTGCCATCATAAATGTTGCTGATGCTTTTTCGCGCATCACTAGGAGCGGTGAAGAGTTCTGCAATGCTGCGTGCTTGTTGCAACAGTGTCTCTCTGTTCCCACAAGCCCCGAACATGACTAACTGGACAAAGCGTATCAGTTGCAACGCTTTCTTGTGACGAGCCTGCTCCTTTTCGGAGAGCTCGCTGAAACCCTTGCCGAGATAGGTGGGTTCCGGCATCAGTGCTTCGAGAGCAGCTGGTATAGCCGGAATTTCTCGGGCTTCACCAATATGGTGTGGCTTCAAGCCTACGCGGCAGGAGTTCGCCGAATGAAGTTGGAGCTGATCGTCGTATAGCGCCAGATTGTAGCGATATTCACCGGCTTGTTTTCCCCACATGACATTGAAGCCAGCGAACTTCCGTGTGGTGATCATATCTTTGTAAAGCAAAGACGACAAGTCACCGGCCTCGTTCTTGGTTCTGTGAACCGCTATGAGTATCAGCAGCTGCGAAGTCGCATCAGTTGGTCTCAAAGCCAGCTTGGCGATTGGCAAGTGGTTGAGCAAGTAGCAGAGATTTTCTGCAAAGCACTGTATACCTGCTTGATCATCACGGGCTATGAGTTCCGCAGGTACGTATGCGTAGCGGCGAGATGTGTCCATCTGTGCCTTTACGGCGGCATTCTTGACCAGCACCCGCCAGTAATCGCTATTGACTTGACTGATGTCTGCAAAAGTGTTATTGTTGCTGGGCAACTGGGCTTTGGTCAGGAACTCGCTCTTCACGAGCTCCCACCTACGCCCTTTCAAAGCATCGCCTGACAGCAACGCGTCAAAGCGCTGTGGCAGGAGGTTGGGAACCTTACCTTCCACAAGACTGGTAAGCTTCAAGCTATCCTTTACGGCAGCCCATCGCTTCCAGTTCTTCAGATGCGGTGACTGCTCTACTTGGATAGGCGTCACGGAGATAGTCTGTTCGCTCCCCTCATCTGATGATGCGGTAGAGGATATACGGCTTACCTTTCCGGCAGCCTTCTGCTTGCGCGAGCGCTTAGCAGCAAGAAGTGGCTCGTCGCTACCAATGCTACTACCGGAGCCGCTTCGCACATGCCCTTTTGCAGGGTGTGCTAGGCCGCCCGATTTCTTGGAGTTCTTTGACTGCATTTTCTGCGAGTCAAGAGGTGAATGCTTGTACGGTTTGAGACGGGATGAGAATAATCGCTAAGCGCAGTGCTATAATGGTAGCAAGCTAATCGTGATATTCGGATCGGGTCACCGTAGGTCGCATGAGGAGAGAAGAAGGTCAGGATCTGAAGTTCGAAAGGGTCAAGAGCGCGGAGCTGGGTCGAGCGCACAAGTCGTGTTCGGGTCAACATCTATGTCCCCAAAGTTGGAGGCTCAGGATTCAGGCAAACAGATCTCCGCGAGGCGATATTTATACATTATTCTTCTCATACATGACGGCTCATGTTGTACAAGTTACGATGAGACATTTACAGTACGGTAGTCTAGATCTGAAGGGCATCTTGCAAATGGGCACAAGAATGCGAGGGTTGTCTCGTTGGAGTGGCGCTGCGACAGCTTCTATTTCAGGCGTGATGTACGGAGGAATTCCGCAAAAAATCTTGAGAACAGATCTCGTGCTGCTGCAGCACAACATATGCGATACAAGTTCGATATTTCTACGAGCTCACATGTGCTAGCAAAGCAACAAAAACACTGCCCCCAAGGACTGCTCAAATGCAAAAAAATTGGTTCATGCTGATCAGGGTGGGACTATTTGGAAGTCAGTAACCATGGTATTGGTATTGACATTGATGGGAGTACTGGCCTCGAACCCACGCGGCTAATTGACGTGTTAGCAATTGAAGACTTAAAGGTAGCAGGTTGGGTGAGTCTTACAATTACCCACTAGTAATTGGAAAATCCATTTCGGCACTTTTTTCAAAGCCTGAAACTAGCGCCATAACCACTCGGCCACCTGACCGGGTTTCCAGACAACATACTGTTGTACTGGATATATTTGAGCACGGGCGACGGTATACGTATATGTTGGTGCAAAAATTGCAAACCGAAAAAAGTCCGAGCTTCATCGCAAGACTTTGCAAGATCAGGAACCAGGTCGTGGGCAGGTTCCCATTATCCTCGGATCGCAAAGCAGGTCTACAGGTACGAGCGTCATATACAGAACCTCCATATCCTGCGAAGCTACCAGAGCTGGGTGGAGAGGTATGAGATGAAGGTCTGGCCTGGAGGTCTCGGATGGCCTTAACAGTCCAGCGAACAATCCAGTCACGACTCTTCTCCACGACGATGAGCACCCGTCATCATGAGATTGATGCCGCTGGACTCCGATATGGCCACACTGCCTAGCACGCAGGCTGCCGCACCCGGTCGGCGGCCGGCGGACCAGCCTAAGCACAGAGGTTCCTGGGAGGCTATTTAAGAGACGGTGCCGAAATGGATATCCATCATACTTGACGTGTTCGACAGACCAAAGCGATGTCAGCATCGAGATGCTGGCGTAAGTCCTGATCCGGAAGGCAAAGGGACCGAGCCAGGTTTGCGGGATGGTGAAGAGCGGCCGCCGTTTAACAACAGGTGTTCCCAAAGACACGACACCAGCTGTAAAAGCCTGACCGTGAATACAAACGGTCAAATGCCGAAGGTCACATCAGAGAAGATAGGGCCGGTTGGGGAGTCGGGCGCGAGAAAGCTCGATGCAGCCGCAGAGGAGGATTCGTTATGTCCTGAGCTCAGAGTTCCGCGAGGACAGTAGGGGCCGCAATACGGGTATCGGGAGAGCTCATGCTATTTCTATCGCTAATGAACCAAGAGTCCAGGAGTTCGATACCGGGTCTTGACACGTCTGAGACTGTCACCGCTCATACCAGGAGATTGGTCCAATGATCCAAGAGGCAGCACGGTGAAACCATCGTCCAGCCGTGGATGTATTCCGTCTGGATGGCGATGCTCAAGTACTCCGGCCATCTCTGCTGCTCGTGAGCGGGTGAGGTCAGGAGAGTAAGGATAGGTAGGAGTCGAACCACGCTTCCTTTGTTAAGTCTACTCACAGAGACCTGGTAGCCTTGCAAATGGCCATGTCAGATCATCTGTTTCGGGAACGGGTGACGTTCAAGAGACAGCCGACGTCCGAATTGACTTGCGGAAGAATACCGGCTTCCGCTGAATAGGCAGGCACCTGAATCCAACGTCACTTCACGCCCTCCCGCCACGACATCACACAAACAAGCATCAAACATGCAGACCAGTCGTCTCCGGGCATTGACAATCCGCTCGAAACGCTCACAAAGCAGGAGACGGCCGTATTTGAACCAGCATCCGGACAGCAAGGAGTTGTCTTGGCTGCGAACTACTTCATTGCCCTGCGCTACCGACCACATCTTCAGGCATCGTACAATTGCTCTGGTAAAGTGCTTATATGAGAGCGTGGCAGAGCTCACAGGCAAAGGTAAGCTGAGAAGAGCAAAAGTGTAGGGTAAAAGTGTAGGAGAGATGGCTGGATTCGAACCAAGCATCCCAGCGGACCCGCAATCATCCCTTCCTCTCGCGAGTATTAACGGGACAGCTTCGGTCCACTGTATCCTACCATTAGACCACATATCTCGGGATCCAGCGGCCTTTCGAGATAGTAATAAAGACACATTCGCTCGGCAAAATGTCGGTGGCGTGGGCAACCCGAAGGCCAACGTCACTTCACGGCATCATAGCAACAGAGTGCCGCACACTGATCCTCTAGACTGATGAAAGAAGACAATTTGGAGATGGCCGGAATCGAACCAAGCATCCCATCAGGACCCACGAAGTCTTTCCGTTTCCATGGGGTTTGCTTCGTAACACCAGACTTGGCCCAATGCTACTAACTACACGATGTATCCTACCATTAGACCACATCTCCGTCACCGCTTATAGTTTCCTTTATGCTTTATATGCAGGCTCATTCACGGCTGGACATCGGACTGCAGGCTCCAGACGTCTTCACACTGCCGCCTCATAGTATAGGGAGAGCACTCGATATGCATTCTTCCCTGCTCAGACTACTCATGACATTGCTCTCCCCCACGCTCTTCAGCCATACACGATCGTTTACCTCCTTCAGCATGGCAACTGCTCTTGATTGATCTAGCCGATGAGACTATCTTCCACGCGGCAGGCTACGAAGGATCGTGAGCCCTGGATCCAGCGCAATAAAAGGTGGCGTTTGCTGCACCGCCCATAGATCTTTCCGGAGATGGTCCGACAATCGCAAGCACCGCCCGCCTGTGAAGACTGGTTTCCTGGATTATCACAGCTGAAGAGGGCCAGGTACGGATTGCTTGTATGGCCTATGTCGCCGATATGACAAGAGGGATGAGTGTCGATGATGGTTGTTCGAGTCTGCTAATGCATCAGGGTCTCGTCCTTCACGAACACTCCTCCGGAAGACCTACTCTGGTTGCGCCAAGGTATGCCTAGACTCTCAAGCCTTCGCACCAACATTCCTTCGGACCAACATCCTCGGTGCGCGCCTGGCCAAGCTCGGTGGTTCTGCTTGCTTCAGCAGACTCATGACGCTCTATCCTCATCCGGTGAAAGCCAGGATCCCAAGGCTGTGGACTTGTGCTCCGCCGTGCCATGGCGATAGAGCCTACCCACCCAGCTCATCGCGTGGACGCCGCACCGCGACAGCGAAGATATACATTTCCAACACTGATACATTGGCGGTGCTGCGGTGCTGGCGGGCTTTCGTTTGTAATAATGAAGGGAGGTAGCACAATGTTGATACCGAAGATGCTGAATGTGAGAGACACTCGCTGGGCCCGACATGATATCGGCCAGCCCGCGAAGGGTCAACATGATTGCTTCCTGAGACTCATGGTGGTGACGCCGGTGCTGGTCTGGCGCGGCCAGGTAAGGCTGCTGTTACTGCCGTCTCTCCTAAACCAGTCTGCGTGGGATGGCACACGCAGATTTGGTTTCATCGCGACAGGACTGTGGAATGGCTTGCTCTTAGCCGTATGCACAGTCGCTGACTCTACGCAAAAGGTGCGGTTGGCGAGGTCGCTAGCAAGTCGATGCATCATCTCTTGCGGTGCTGGTACGTAGTTTCTGCAAGACCACAGCCCCCACGTGGCCTGTGAAGCGATCTGCCAGATTGCCGCCGTATGTGGTGATTGCAGCAAGCACATGGAGATCAACGTTCTTGCAGCAGTGTTTGGGGTCCGAACTACGACCGGTCAAGCACCAAAGATTGTTTGGCAGATCGTTTCTCGTACAGTAGAAGGCATGAGTCGGCAACGCC
>JAKLLW010000014.1:0-92616 GCA_022814695.1 Neocatenulostroma microsporum
GGCGTGGACAGAGCGGTCAATGACGATGTCAGGAAGAGTCTGATAGCCGATGACGCGCTGCTTGAGGCGTCGGTGGTTGTGCTCTGATCAGGCCGGGACTGAAGCGTACGACGTACGCTTTTACCAGTAGAACCGTGGAGCGCTATAGATGATTTGAAAGCATCCGATCCTTACTAAGACATGGACCGTATGTGCTGTCGCAAGTCTGGAAGTGGCGTTGCATAGCCGCCTTCGGCTTGACGCTAGTGTTACAGCGCGATCAGTGGCCTGACCAGAACACGCTCAGCCCCGATGGACTTCACAATGTAGGTCTTTCCCTTTATCCTCAAATCCCGGGTATTTTCTCCTCTGGACCAATGCAGTACTAACACGCTGTCATGCTGCGCTTCGCATGGCGGCGAGCTTCTTGCAAGCTTCTTCAGCACCATGTCGAGCGACAGACCAAGCGAACATTGTATAGCCTACCTCCAAATACTTCGGGGTTCCGTCAGGGTTACGCTCGACCGCTGTTCGTACTCGCAACGGCTGTAGTGTGCTCCATTGGAGTTGCTGGCACTGGCGTAATTACATCGGCCATCCTGGAGAGCGGCAACGACCAGCGTAGAACCGCCAAAAGGGTCTGGAGACGACTTGCTACTGGGACCCGGGAGATCCGTTTACTCAATCTGCTACCTGATCCAAATATCAATTCGCCGCTACGACTCGACATCAAGACGGCTTCGCTTTCTGACAAGCCTAATTACGAAGCCATCTCCTACTGCTGGGGCGACGCGGATGACACGGTACCCGTGCTGGTGCGAGATCGGCTCGTGCCCATCACCACCAGTCTGCATGCAGCTCTACGACGACTGCGTCATGCGCACGATAAGCGCATTCTGTGGGCAGATGCGCTCTCCATTGACCAAACGAATGTCACGGAGCGGAACAAGCAAGTGGGCATGATGGGTCTGATCTTTTCTCAAGCACGCAAGGTACACATCTGGCTAGGGGAGGACGACGAAAGGACGGAGTCGGCATTCGAGAGTATGAGAGCTCTGGCTGAAGGTGATAGTCCTGCGGAGCTGGGTGCACGGCGTGGCAACTGGGTTCTACATCCCGTCAATGAGCTTCAGAGTATCTTCAGCAGGCCTTGGTTCAAGCGGTTGTGGGTTGTGCAGGAGGTTATACTCGCTCCAGAAGCGGATTACATCTGTGGCCGACATCGTCTACCACATGCTGTGATGCAGAAGCTTGCAAGCAAAGCGTCCCAGCTCAGACCTGCTACAGATCATATCTCGGCCTATCATCCCTTTCTCCACGAGTCGTCAAGGGATTTACACCAATCGATGTGGCCATTCCTCTCTGTGATTGCCGCAGCCGAATCCAACCAAGGGAAAGGACACAGAGATTGGCCACTGCAACTGTTGAGCATCTGCCAGCTACGAAAGTGCGCTGACCCACGAGATAGAGTGTATGGCCTTGTTGGTCTGACTGACATGGCATCTTTGATGCCTGTGGATTACGCCAGCACCATTTATGATGTGTACTACACCTTTGCTCGACTGATATTGCGTCAATCACAATCGCTTGACCTGCTACACTACGCCTGCATGGCCGATGGATCTTTTGCAACACTCCCTTCTGGCTCAGCCTGGCCGAGCTGGGTACCTGATTGGGAAGCTTTGAGCAAGACACACCCGATGTGGAGGTTTCGCGCGGACGTCTGGAGTCGTAACGCACGATTATGGAATGCGTCTCTGGGCCAGCACCCCCATATAAAGGTCACCTCTGAAGGACGACTTCGACTGCGAGGCCTGAAGGTCGACTGTATCACCGAACCTGGACCAGCCTTTCGGCCATTAGGGCTGTATGATGACTTTGCCGTATATCGAAGAGGCGATACAGAGACAACTCACTATGGTGATCCAAGATCGCTGTTGAAGATGTGGGAGGTCTTCCTTGGACTCTCATGTGTTGAATTTTGGCGCATGGTAATGCGGGACGTTATCGACTCAAGCGATAGAAAGCAGAAGCGGATCACAGATCCCGATATTGAGCTGCAACAGAAATGTGGGCCACAGGACTACAATATAACAGCTCCAGCGTTGATGCGTACGGTCAAGGTGTACGGCGAGGATGACAGTGGCATGTCCATGGACCCGAATCTGCTGGCGGTAAGACCCTGCAGGACATTGGGAAGACGTTTTGGCCAGGGCGCTCAAGCCATGCAAGCTGGGGACGAAGTCTACGTGCTAGCAGGTAGCAATTGTCCGTTTATCCTGAGGCGTGTCCAGGGTCGCAAGACGAACCACTTCAGGCTTGTTGGACCATGTTACCTGCATGGCATTATGGACGGCGAAGCTGTGACCAGGGCCATGCAGGACAGTGGCGTGCAGAATTGCAGACCTGAGGATGTCTTTGAGGACATCGTCATTCTGTAGAAGACGGGCAGTATGTGGCTGTAATGCTATCTGAAGACCCTGCGATTATTCTGCGAAGATCCCGAAGTCGTGTACGGTGGCTCGCAGAGGTCGACGACTGCTGGGTGCTAGCGATTCTTACCAGGTATGAATGGGGAAGTGCGGGTACTTCAGAAGACGACACACTGCTTCAGCTTTTCGCTGTCACCGCGTGGACGTCAGGTAGCTATGGCAGCTATCGATCGAGACATAGTCAGACCATCTCTAGAAGACATAGTCAGACCATCTCTAGAAGACAGTGTTACATCACATCTCGGTCTCTCCACATATATGTTATACTACCCGGTCTGATGGTCCAACGCTGGCTGCCGCTGCGCCTGACCCTCCCGCCACCCTCGAGCATCACGGCATCCAAGATTCCCTTTACTGACCTGCCTTCTTGTGCCATGACGTCATGGCGGTACTCCTATACCGTCGTGGGCTTCCTGGGTTTGCGAGTTGGCGTTAGTGCTTCTCTGCGAGACGATATGCAGCCGTTGTGCTCCAGCATGATCGTGTCCTTGAGCTTCTCAAGTGCGTCTCTGTGGCCTTTTGGCGTGCCACGAACGTATTCGGGAGCAACAAGAAGTCCTTTGGCGATCTGGAAGCAACAGTTGCCGCTGATATCGTGGTGCTTCTGTGGTGAAGACAGTCGCCAATCTTCCTCGCACACCGGACTTCCAGATCACGCAGTGTCGAGTATTTTCCAGTCTTCATGCGCCTTCAGTCGCTCGGCAATGCGCCATGCACCAGCGCTCCGCTTGGTCACCTTCTTGTTGGGCGTATGGCGCGCTTGACGGACAGCTGATATAAGCTTGTCGAACGCAATTGTAGATGCTTCGCGGTCGTTTGGAGAGCCCCAAAAAGCTCTCCACAAGTTGTCCAAGGTCTGACTGAATCCGTGACGCCTCGCTCGAGGATCGTGCCACTGCGTGACGACGTCGTAGCTTATCCTGTATGTGCGGCCCTTGACGACGAAGAGCTGCTCTTCCCGATCAGTGCTGATGGAGTAGGGGCACCACTTGTAACGACACTTGTCGAGATGCATCACAGCGGGAACATGTGTGATTTTGATGTTGATATTGACGTCGCGGACGCTGGATGCTGCGACTGTCTGGTGCTGTTCGAGGTACTGGATTGCTCTGGTAAAGTCGAAGTCTTCGACATTGATCCGAAGCGATCCGGCGTATGGCGCGAGACTGCTGTAAAGGCGGAGAAACTCGACTCTGGTCTGGCGGCATGCTTGTGCCAAAGAGTGCTCTCGAAACGTACGTCCGGCCGCGCTGAGTGTGCTCTCGACGGTCACAGTGGCGGTGGAAATGACCAGCTCGTAGATGACATTTCGGAGCTCGCCGGGGATTGTCAGTAACCCAGTCGTGGGCGGCATCGTTGGTCGGTGAACTGTCGTCGGTTGGGCTGCGTGTGATGAAGGTTTCGCGACTTGTTCGAGCTGCGTGAAGAAAAGCTTGCTGACTGGATGCACGCAATTAGTAAGGCGCCAGTGCCGGGTTCTTCCGCTGCAAGAGGAAGAGATCTTGCATGTGAAGTCCACAGTGCACGCATATGAATTATGTCTCTTTCGAAGGCCATGGCGGTGGTTTGATCAAATACGATCTGCCTACTTCCCGCTACATCTTCGATTGCGCTCCGGGACCTTTCGGGACTCGCACCGACTACCGGTTCCTTATTCGAAGTAAGAAGAGTAAGCCGCCAACGCGGGCTGTCCTCCAAGATGGACGTACAGCACATTACAGCCCTTTCCAATTGTACCTTCTCTCACCAGCTGGATCAAGCCTGCCATACTCTTGCCCTCATACACCGGGTCAGTGATCATCGCATCGGTCTGAGCAGCCAGCTTCATCGCTTCGATCGTACTAGGTCCTGGGATGCCGTAGATGCCTTCGTGGAAACGCTCGTCCAGAATGATCTCGGAGTCTGGTATCTGTAGCTTGGGATCGAGAAGTGCAGCGGTGTTGCGAGCGATCCGGGTGACTTGCTCTTTGGTTTGGGCTGGCTTTCCGGAGGCATCGATGCCGATGACTTTGCGTCCTTTGCCTTCCGCTACTGCGCCTACAATGAGACCGGCGTGGGAGGAGCCTGTGACACTGCATACGATGAGCGTGTCGAAGAAGACTCCCATTTGCTTTTCCTGCTCCGCTAGCTCCACGACGAAGTTGGTGAAGCCAAGCCTAAGAAGCGATGGGTATAAGGGTTAGCGGATGTTGCGAGAAGCTGCGAGGACTGCCTGGTGTCTGAGATGTCCTCCAGGGCCTTTGCCCATCAGATACATACCCACCAAGCTCATGGTCGCTTGCTCCAGCAGGCACATAGTAAGGCTTGCCGCCCTTCTGCTCGATCTCCTGCATAGTCTGCTTGGTAGCGTCTTTGTGCTCGATGCCGAAGCCTTCCTCGTTGAGTCTGACATCGCCGCCCATGAGACGAGACAACAGGATGTTGCCCGTCTTGTCGTACAGAGGTGGGTCGATGGGCACCCATTTCTGCTGAATTGTCACTGCCTTCATGCCGGAGGCGGTGGCCACAGCAGTTACAGCGCGGGTGTGATTGCTCTGTACGCCGCCAACGGAGACCAGTGTATCGCAGCCTTTGCTGAGAGCATCGCTGACCAGATACTCGAGCTTCCTGACCTTGTTCCCGCCGTAAGCAAGACCACTGGAGAACCAATCAGTCTTCCATCTGGAAAAGTAGGTGTTGCTGACCTCTGGAAACGTACCTGTTGCAGTCGTCTCGCTTCGCGTAGATCTTCACAGCGCCATCTGGGGACACAGCTTGCGTGAGTCGTGGAAGATATTGAACGGGAGACGGTCCGAAAAGAAAGGTCTGCTTCGGTATGCTATGTAGCTTGGTGATATACTCGGGGATTGCGGATGCCATTGCGAAAGTCGTCTGGAACTACGAGGTCAATGGCATTTGGCAATGGGGGGAGGAAGCTCTTTCAAGCTTCGCCGGGCAAGGCTTCGGCGAAGCACCTCTACCATGAAGAAGAAGGAAAAGACACAGTGGGACCGCTAGGCGTGCCATCCCGTTTGACGTGCTGCCGACAGCGTATCCGGCAGCATTGGGCTCACAGTGATACGTTGGAAAGGTCAAAGGTGTTGGTGAGGTTGTGAAGGAGGGACTCTTCGGCCGACGGATCTCCGAATCGATCCGAGGTTGCGCGAAGGTTTCTCACCAACGCGTCACGTCGAATTGTTAACTTCACCTCAAGCTGGACTCTACGCGACAATGTAGTTCTATTTGCAGCTTACTGCTGGAGCCTACTGCCTCACGAAGACTGGCATGCTCCCGATCGGGCACTCCACTTCAACCTCCTCGCCACCCTCATACTGGGCCTCGCCCTCCCACGCCTTCCATGATGCACCAGCTGGCAAGTATACCTCCATCTGGCGTTGCTGAGCCTTGAACACCGGTGCAACGAGATACTTGGAGCCGTACATATACTCCGTCTCGACTTGCCACGCCTTCGGGTCGTCCGGGAACTCGAAGAAGAGGGGCCGCATGACTGGCGTTCCCTTCTCGTGTGCCTGCTTCATCAGCTCACGAGTGTAGTCTCGCAGCTGCTCTCGAATGCTGATATACTTCTTGCATATCTCATACACCTCGTCGCCATACGACCAGATCTCGTTCGGGGCTCCCGGGGCGGTTGGTTGACCATGTGGCTTAGGCTCACGGTCGCCGTGAAGTCGCATCACTGGGCAAAAAGTACCCCATTGGAACCATCTCGTAAACAGCTCGCGAAACGCTGGATCATCAGGACACCCTCCGTGGAAGCCTCCAATGTCTGTGGTCCACCAAGGAATGCCAGCCATACCCATATTCAAGCCTGCCGCTAGCTGGTTCCTGAAGGTCTCCCACGAGGATGCGATGTCTCCGCTCCAGACAAGGGTGCCGTACTTTTGCGATCCAGCCCATGCGCACCGGAGGAGGTTGACGATGTTGGTCTGGCCTTCCGCTTCCATGCCCTCGTAGAAGGCTCTCGCATATTCTTTCGGGAAGGTGTTGCCTATCTGCATGTTCGGGCCAGCGTGGTACCGGTAGATGTCGAAGTCGTAGATCGAGTACTCAGGCTAGACAGCCCATGAGTGTAAGCATTGGTCTCGAGTAATAATTACACCCAAGGGTACTCACCTCTGCTTCGTCAAGCCAGAAGACCTTGATGCCGAGATCGTAGTAATGCTTCTTCGCCTTCTCCCAGACGAACTTGCGGGCTTCTGGATTTGTTGCGTCGAAATGGGTGATGTCGCCATCGCATTGCATCGCCACCCGGACGCCGCGATCGTGTCGAATCAACAGACCTCTCTCGACCATCTCATCATAGTTCTCAGACGCAGTCTCGACGGTTGGCCATACAGAGACCATGAGCTCAACATTCATCTCCTTCAGCTCTGTCACCATGGCTGTTGGATCAGGCCAATACCGCTCATCAAACTTCCATTCTCCCTGGTACCGCCAGTGGAAGAAGTCAATGACAATTAGATCCAGCGGCACGTTGCGCTTCTTGTACTCTCGAGCGACGGTCAGGAGCTCCTCCTGGTTCTGATAGCGGAGCTTACACTGCCAGAAGCCAAGACCGTACTCAGGCATCATCGGGACATGCCCAGTGACACCGGCGTATGCTTCGACAATCTCCCCGGGTGTGCTACCAGCGACGATCCAGTAATCGATGGACTTGGAGCTATTGCTCTCGAAGCTCATTACGTTCCTTCCGAGCACGGCACGGCCTATCCCGGGATTGTTCCACAGCAAGCCGTATTTGAGTGAGGATACTGCAAATGGGACACTGGCTTGACTGTTGCGGTGCGCCAGCTCCAGGTCCGTACCTTTCAGGTTGAGGTAAGGTTGCTGATACTGACCCATGCCGTATATCTTCTCTTCGGGATCCAACGATTCGAGACGCAGAGTCGTATGGAAATCGGTCGAACCAGGATGTGGCCGAAGCTCACGTGCTTCTATGGTCAGCGCACTGGTCTTCGGATCGGTGACATCGAGACGATGGCGGGCGTACTCCTCCAGCAACTTCTTCCCGGATGAGTCGTAGATGATGAGCTTGCCTCTATGGGATACGGTGGCCTTGATGCTGCCATTTGCTATCGAGGCAAGCTGCCCGGCCTCTTTTGGAATTGAAATGGAGACTTCGCTGCTGACGTCTGGCAATGGCTCTGACAATGCCCAATCTTCTGCCGGCATTGCTGAGAGCTTTGTTGCTCGGACGCGGAAGGCGTTGTGGCTCCATGGCTCGACCCAAAGAGTATGATCGTCGTAGCGGAAGACCAGCTTGTTGCCTTCTGAGTACAACATGATGCTGTCGTTTGGTTCAAGGCTAGGCTACGATGAAATGAACGAAACACTCACAAATCCCATGAGCATCTCGCGAGACGCTATGTCATTCATCTAGTACGCTGTCGGCATACCGATGCCCCGCAACCAGTTGCGCCTTCGGGAATTCATCACCGACATCAGCGATGTCACGCTCCAGAGTGATCATACAGACTCGCCAGGCAGCTCCTCGTACCAGTCTGCCGCCGGCTGAATTGTTCCGGTGGGGTTCAGAGGCACGCAGGAAGCTCGCTGGGCGTGACATGCGCTGCTCGAGACAATAGGTGGAAAATAGCGCCACGATGCGTTGCTGACTCGCATACAGCGGAACAGGGGGCGTATGCGGGGCCCCAATCCCCA
Source organism: Neocatenulostroma microsporum (assembly GCA_022814695.1). NCBI lineage: Eukaryota > Fungi > Ascomycota > Dothideomycetes > Mycosphaerellales > Teratosphaeriaceae > Neocatenulostroma > Neocatenulostroma microsporum. The sequence continues at coordinate 8,133 of JAKLLW010000014.1, forward strand.
TGGGTAAGCTGCATATGAATAAGCACGTGTTTGTCGGTATGTGGCGAGGCGCATTGCCAAAGCGGTCTAGACTCCGAGACTTGACCAGCTACGGGGACGGAGTAAGAGAGCGAAAGCGCTTAGGAGCGCCAGCTGACGGTGCGTACCTACGCGAACGGCAAAACTCCTCCGTCTTCTAGTTGGTGCGGGTTGCATCGCAACGCAGGATATAGGATGTCCTCCCCACCAACATGCGAGGATCAAACCCTCCGCTGTCTACTCACGCGCAGCAGTCATGGCCGCAACCTCCGAGAACGTCGAGAAGATTCCTGTGGAGCAGGAGCACATCGAGACGACGGCAGACATCGGCAACGCGAAAGATGCCAGAGCAGCTGCTGAGATCGAGCATAACACAACGCTTTGGCAGGCCCTGAAGAGCAATCGCAAGGCTGCACTATGGTCTGTGCTGCTGTCAACTACTATCATCATGGAAGGCTACGATGTTGGTAGGTCGCCTCTTTCGTTCCACTGCACCTTACTCAGGCTAACAACGCTCGTGCCGGCAAGGCCTCATCTACCAGTTCTTCGGCTATCCGTCGTTCGCTAAGACCTTTGGCAATTGGGATCCAACTACACAGTCGTACCAAGTCTCCGGTCCATGGCAGGCAGGGCTGGCCAACGGCGCGAACTGCGGGATCATCATTGGAGGGTTCGCCAACGGATTCCTGTCGCAACGCTACGGTTACAAGCGAGTCTGTCTCGCTTCTTTGTTCATGATGAACTGGTTGCTGTTCATACTGTTCTTCGCGAAGACACCACAGGTCCTACTGGTCGGCCAGATATTGTGTGGGCTGACCTGGGGAGTCTTCGCAACCACGGGGCCGGCATACGCTTCGGAGGTATGCCCGTTAGCGCTCCGTGGGTACCTGACCTGCTACGTCAACCTCTGCTGGGCTATCGGCCAACTCATCGCTGCTGGCGTGCTGTACGGCTGTCTCGACCTGACAGGCATGTGGAGCTGGCGGATCTGCTACGGCGTGCAATGGGCGTGGCCTGTCCCGCTGTTCATCCTGATCCTCTTCGCACCGGAATCGCCGTGGTGGCTTGTCCGTAACGACCGGGTTGAGGATGCATACAAGTCGTTGGCCAAGCTGGACAACAAAGGCCCGGACTCTCACCGCCAGACACTGGCACAGATCTCCCACACCCTGAAGATCGAGACTGAGATCGAGTCCGGGTCGAGCTATATTGACTGCTTCCGTGGGACGGACCTGAGACGTACGGAGATTGTCTGCATGACTTTTGCTGGCCAAGTCATGTCCGGGAGCACGTTTGCATATGGTCCCACATACTTCTTCGAGCAGGTGAGTATCCTTGAGTATAACCTTTACTCGAGACCATGAACCTTATACTCATGGGTTTTCCAGGCTGGTATATCTACCAAGAACGCCTATCAGGTTGCCGTCGGTGGTACTGGTGTAGCCTTCGTGGGTACGGTCATCAGTTGGTTCTTGCTCTCTCGCTTCGGCCGACGGACACTATATCTCGGGGGTATGGTGACTTTGACCTTCCTGCTACTGATCGTGGGCATACTGGCCTCTGCATCGCATACCGGCGGATCCAAGTGGGGCCAAGCAGCGCTCTGTCTCATCTGGCTCTTCGTGTACTCCTCAACAGTTGGCCCGATCTGTTACACCATCATCAGCGAGACGTCGTCTCTCCGCTTGCGAGCAAAGTCCGTCTGTTTGAGTCGCAACATCTACAACATTGTCCAGATCATTGCCAACATCATCGAGCCGTATCTTATCAACCCGACGGAGGGCAATCTGAAGGGCAAGACAGCGTAAGTGATAGCAATATCAGCATTCAATGGCTGACGCATGTGCTCACTGCTTCTCCCATCTGATAGGTACTTCTGGTTTGCTACGGCCTTTCTGGCGGCAGTATGGGCGTTCTTCCGACTACCAGAGTAAGCGAAGCTTTACTTACGGTCACCTCGAAGCGTCGCTGATTTGCGCGCTACAGATGCAGAGGCCGGACCTACGAGGAGCTGGACGTCATGTTTCATCAGAAGGTAGGGGCGAGGAAGTTTGCCACCTGGGAGGTCGATGCCTACGACAATGAATTGGTGAAGGGCGAGTAAGTGATGGAGTTGATGGCATGAACTCACCACGGTCAGACGTAATGGCTGCATCGCTCGCGGAGAGCTACGCATCCATTGATCTTTCTGCAGTATAGCATTCAACAAGCCTTTCGCATCGCATTTCCGCCAGTGTGCAGGCGCACGCTCTTTGGTCTAAAGCAGAAAAGCACATCAAGAAGCCGGAGAAAGTTGTCAGGTCTCTTGGCCTACGTTGACTCTCGTCACAACAGAATCGTGCCAGCGCAGAAGCATCCGAGGATTCTAAAACGCAGGAGTGCCTACCCTAGCAACTTCAAGGCGCTGCTTCTCCGCGGGTTCCACTAGCTCTCTCATGGGGCAAAGAGATCGAAGCCCGGGTGGCGAACGCAGAACGGAAGAGGTGAACGTGGTGGCAATGCACCGGCACATAGTGGGACATGCGTGAGGCGATGGTTCCGTTGCTGCTGAATCTTGCTTCTCCGATTCCCCTGAGACGTCTCCAGGAAGCGCCGAGGTAGTTGTTGACATACCAGAACGAGCCATGGGACAGAGATGGAGCACACCGTCCATGCTCGATATGCGTGTGGAAGTATGATTCGGAACTGTCGTAACGCCAGCTGATCATTGATCCGAACCTGATTCTGCTGGCAACACTACTACGAGTCTCGAGTGATTGCAATTCACACAGAGCACGAAGACCCAAGACCTTTGACCTTGGTGGCATCATCCAACAAGTCTTGGGCTCACCGGCTCGCAGTGGTTGCCCCGATATACCGACAAGCAGACGTCCGACACATCATCAATCGGTACGCTACACGCCAAACTTGCCATGACACAGATGAGCAGATGCGCCTTATCCACACGATCTGACCTAAGGCATGTTGGTCGTGAGCAACTGAGCATCTGCCGCCGAGGAGTTGAGAAGCGGTCAGCGACCCGGGTGACGCCACGATGTCCCGTTCCATACCCTTCCGAACTCTACTTTGTACCATCCCTCGCCAACGCAGCTGCAAGTATGCCCACGGAAGGTCGATAGTGATGTTGATCGACTTCGACACGAGAGCTCTGGATAAATCGGCACGGTAGGCAGTGTCAAACAAAGTTTGCGGCCACGATGCTGGACAAGGTGTGTGTCAATAGGCGAGTACGAGAAGCACATCATGAATATGTTGTTGTTCTCGGAGAAAGTGGTCAGGAGTGTCGACCTCCATGTATCCGTGCCGCTCACAAACTTCGTGCCTCAGTTAGTGCTGGCCAGCTCAACGCAAATACCAGCTCAACACAAAACCTCATTCCTTCTTCACTAACGCGTCGACGACACGCTCTATACTATTAACAACAATGCCTGAAACCTACAGCTAGATCGAGGTACGTATTGAAGAGGCTCTTCAAGCCATTGACACGTCGAAATGCGTTAATATTAAAGAGCTCGCATTAGTAAAGCACTTACCGTACGATCGCTTAAATACGCGGTATAACGGACGACCACCACGATTAGAGCGACTACGGACGAGCTAGCTGTTTACGGAGGAGTAAGAGCTTAGTATATATTATTATCTTTAATAGTACGAAGCTATTAGTATCGACACGTAAGAGGACTACCTCCGTCTTATTATAAACGAGCTACTCGCTCGGCTCTATAAGGGTATTAGTACTCTACTAGTTATTAGCTAGTATTAGCTAAAACAGTAGCTCGATTATAATCTAAAGTATAGGAAGATTTAGATAAAGCTAATAGAGCTTAAACGTAAGTAAGTATATATTCTTAAGGACTTTAAGGAGTAGTATCGACGGCTACGTAATAAGGTTGTAAAGTATTAAGTTTAAGAGTCGGATATCTATAATATAGACGAGAGCGGCTATCGTATTAGCGTAGCCGGTAACTAGTAGATAATTATAATAGATTATAGCCGTCGTACGTATCTAGCGAGCTCTAAAAATCGTAAGCTCGTTACTATAGTTAAGTACGTTTCGGTAGATAGATCCGTATTACTAAACTAGCTTATCTTAAGTAGTAAAGTCTACTTAGCTAGCTAGTATTACTAATACGGGTAAGGTACGGTTATATAGGTAGTACTTTAATATCGAGAACTGTCTATAACTAAACTAAGAAGGAACGCGTATACGAAGAAGTAAATAAGTACGCGCTAAGACCTATAGAGGTACCTAAGGTAGTAAGGGCTACAAAGGCTAGTTATATATAACTCGACCCTATAATACTACCCCCCTTTAAGATCGTCGAACGCTAGACGACGATAATAACTAATACCTTTAACTCTACTAACTCTATCCGCTTATTAGTCTCGTACGCGACGTATAGTTCGCTAGTAGTAATCGTACCCGCCGTATTAGTAGGAGTAGTATAATAACTACGTCCCTTATAGGTATCGGTATAAGCGTCTACTATTAGTATCGCTAGCGCGAGGGCTAGACGTCTATATAGTTACTATTACGGCGAGTAAGTATAGTAGGGCCGTCGTATATACGTATAGTAAGGAAGCTAATAACCGGTAATACGGTATCTAATTCTAACTCCTTAAGCTCTACTATATCTATCTCTATGTAATATACCTCTATATTAAAGCCTTCTAGTAGACTAGTAGCGTCTAGGTTACGTCGGTAGAAGTCGGTAATAGTACGGTTCGAGAAACTAACGATATCGCGCGCCGGTACTTCTAATAACTTCTCGCTACTAGTCTACTTTACTAAATACTATACTCTTCTATATCGCCTACCCTTATATATACTACTAACGATCTCTTCTACTTCGTACTACTCTTTAGGTCTATCTTCTATATCGACAATCTTAGGAACGGCAGTTTTAGTAGATACTACTTAAGCTTACGTTATAGGGCGTAGAAGGTTAGTATAAAACTTATCGAAGACGCGTATCTACGTAGATAAGTCTAATTAGTATAGGTTAGGGAATACTTCTCTAAGAATCTTAAAGGGACTAAGATACTTGTAGTCTAGTTTTCTACTCGGGCGTCGCGTACGGATATTCTTCGAGTTAAGCTATACCTAATTACTAGGTTAGTATTGTCGTACTAGTTAGGCTCGGTCCTATTACTAGTACTACGCTTAAGTATACGACAACTAGTCGATATAGTATTAATAAATTTCTTTTATAGTATCGGCAAATTTGTTAGCGTTAGTACGCGCGAGCCGTATATAGCTTAGTATTACTATAGAGGCGGGAATAGCTATCTTTACCTCTATATATAGATCGCGACCGATCGTTACTATAAACGGCGATATACTAGTCGCCTTAGACTTAGTGTTATTAGCCGCGAATTTAGCTATATATAGCTACTACGCCTAGTCGTTCTAGAGGTAGTAAATAAAGTAGCGTAGGAAGACTTCTAACGACTAGTTTAATCGCTCTAACTAACCGTCTATCTATAGGTAAAAGGTAGTACTAAATTTGTTGTAAACACCGAGTCGCTTATTAATACGACGAAATAGGGCTCTAGTAAACTCTAGCGTACGATTAGATACTAAGCGCTCGAACAAGCTATAATCCTTAATAACGTACTAGAGTAGAGCGTCCGCTATAGTCTATATATCCTTACTAGTAACCGGAATAAAGTGTTTCCGCTTAGTAAGCCTATCCGTTACTATTAAGATTATATTATATTTAACTCTAGCTAATTTACTATCTAGTAACTCGACAATATAATCTATCGTAATTTTCTAGTATACGCTAGTTAGAACTAGTAACTAGTATAGCGCTTCTTAAAGAGCTTTACGCGAGTAAGTACTATAGAAGCAAATAGTATAGTCCTTTACGTAGCGTCGGACTAAGTCGTATATATTTAGCTAGAAGTACTACCTATATACTAACTCGTATATACGCTCGCGGCTAGGATAGTCTACTATCGGAACGTTATAGTAGTAATAAATAACTAAGCCTCGTAGTTCGTCGTCTTCTAGGACGTAAAGGCGCTTAGTAATAAGGAGCCTATCGTTCTTAAAACGGTAGTTACTTAGACTAGTATAGTAAAGCGGAGACGTAACCGGAAGCTTTAGCGCTCTAGTATCGAGAGCGTAACGTACTTCCTAAACGACCGGATCGTTCTTATATACTTCGGTAAGGAGCTCGTTAATAGACCGCGTATCCTTATTTAGATATATACCGTACGTACTCTTAGCCGGTATACTAAGCGTATCTATATAGAGCTTAAAACCGAGTCGCTACTTACTTAGATAATCGGTACGTTTATTACTAGTAGCTTATTTTAAGCGTATAGCGGTACTTAAGTAACGAGCGACTTATTTTAGACGTAAGTAGTAGTTAACGCTCGTACGGATCGAGCGACTCGATCTAAGCGTTAGTTAAAGAAGGGGGGGTCTATAATACTTAGTAAGGGTCGTATAATAGTTCGTAAGGATAAGGAGACTAAGCTTAAGAAGGCTAAGAGTAAGTTACTTCGTCGATAGCGTACTACGAAGGCTACGAAGCGTAAATAGTTAAAGGAGTAACGCTAGCCTTAGCTACCGGTTTACGCTTAGCTTAAGAAGGTAGTTATAGCTAAGAACTAGCGTATAGTAAAGGCTATACTAGCTCTATAGAAGTATATAAAGCTTACTATCGATAGGGACGTAAGTATATAGGAGTAGCTCTTCTTAATAGCTCGTAATCGCTTCGAGAGTCTAGTATTAGACCTCGTAAAGAAGCTAGTAGTCTTTATAGTTAGTAATACTACTATAGAGCGAGTAACTCTAGTACCCTACAAACTAGCTCGTCGTCTAAACTATATTATCGACGACGAGCTAAATAAGGGCTTCTAGTAGCGCTATAACGGTAGTTAGATCTTTATACTAGAGTATATAATAAGGTAGTTATTAAATTGCGTTAAGCTAGTATTTATATTGAGCTAGCTAGTACTAGAGTAAGGTACGAGCTCGAGTCGTAGCACGGATACTCTTATCTCTATCGCAATGCTTAGCAGCCTTGCTAAATTTGACCCTGTACCGAAAGCAGCAGCGATCTGCGTCCGGGTAGGTCCGCCCTGATTAGCCGGCCCGTTACCGACCTGACTTCACGCGGATCTCGATACAGATATCCCACAGCAGCAGACCCGGCATTGTTCCTTATCATGCTTTGCTAGTATTTGCTCCTGCTGCAGACCTGCTCGCGAACGGTCACCCTGCAGCAGTCTATGCCATGGTAGAGCAAGATGCCACGACCCATCACATCCCCACCGCCACACAACCTCACACAGCTGGGGTACGGCAACTTCAACTGCAGTGGAAGCCGAGATACCACCATCTCTTCGTTGACTGCAAGTCGGCGGTCGCGAAGTGTACGAGGCACAGCAATGATAATATATGCAACGACTTACCATGGGGTCAGGCATCTACCAGGCTCCTGGGTACCACCGAGCGGTACTATTGACCTCCGAGATACCCGAGAGATCTGCTTTCGAGCAACGAGAGCTCTAAGTCATGCGAACTAAGCCACACAGGCGATCCCACCTCCACTACGGGCCACAACGTAGGACCAGGAGGGCAGGTGATAGACCACAGCTACCGAGTACAGTGGGATGATCAGCAGTGCCAATCCCCGAGTCGAACCGGCATCCAGGATGAACTGTGATGGGCGCGGCAAATAGGCAGGTACGTGTGGAGTCCTATATGACCCTGCATTGCCGATCATCCGCAGGTTAGGGTGCCAGGCAACTGCCCGGAGGATGAGACGACCAATGATATAGCATGTTCATCAGCAATGATTCCCTGCATACAGCTATGCAAAGCTGTCTCCACAGCCTGGCAGGTACACCAGAACGCCTCTGACGATCATTTCCTTGGCAAGGGGCCCTTTCGGCTCCATACAGACGACTGCCCCGTCTCTTTCCGGAAGGTACCACTTCACTCGTCACCTCCAAGCGGTCCTCAAGCGTCTCCAGCGCTAACCGTGGTATGCTGGCAACGTCCTAACGTCCGGAGATGCTTGTCAGACCCTCAGGATGTCTTGGGTGGTCCCATGGCCCCAGTATAGTAGCATTTGGAGGTCTTTTCTCCACCGATATCGTCCAATGATGGGCGTGCGAGGCCAGTGACTCTCCGGAAATGCTTCACAACCAAAGTCGATCATTGATTTCCTTGCATGAGGCTGGCGTGATTGAGTTGTCGGCACTCCATCTTCAGTATCGACAGCGTTGATGAGCCTCGGAAGGACGACCTACCCTACTAACCATGCCGGAGATGAACATGTCCCTTATCTTCAGACATGGCAGGATGGTGAGTATGTCGTCTATAAAGATGGCTTCCATCGCCCTTCGAACATCTCCTTCTCATCATCCAAACACTTCCATCTCCAACCCACACCACAACTACCAACGGCTGCACACAGCCCATCATGAAATCCTTCGTCCTTGCATCCTTGGCCGCAGCCGCCATCGCATCACCATGCCCATTTGGCGACCTTGCTGAGCGCGGTGCTCTTCCAGAGGCGGACGCTGCAAAATTCTTCCAAGCTCGTGCTGAGGGTGAGGCTGCCGTTCACAAGCAGATGGAAGTCGAGAAGCGCGACGCCGAGCACGCTGCCCAGGAGAAGTTCTACAAGAAGCAGATGGCCAAGCGCCAGCTCAACTTGGGCGGCGGCCTCCTGAACGGTGTACTCCAGCCATTGACGGGTATCTTGGAGAACCTTGATATTCCCACGTATGTCGCTTCCATATTGCATCATGACAGCCCATCGCTGACTAGCATGCAGACCAATGACGCCCAGCCTCGCGGAGATTCCTGGCGACGACCCGGCTCATGCATATGTTGCACCTGGTCCAACGGACGTCCGTGGCATGTGCCCGACACTCAACACCATGGCGAACCACAACTACATTTCGCACGATGGAATAACAACATTTGCTGAGGCGGCGAATGCTTGCCAGGAGACTCTTGGCTTCGGCTACGACACCTGTGTCTTCCTCTCCGCCCTGGGCTTGCTGTCCGGTGGAGACCTGCCTTCTGGCAAGTACAGCATTGGCGGCGCCGACAGCCGTGTGCCAAACACTCTCGGCCCATCTCTCGGTATCAGCAAGCACGGCTTCTTTGAAGTGGTGAGTTACCCATGAGTAGAACCTTCGCTCGAGATCATGAGTTCATGCTTATACTCATGGGTTCGCAGGATAACTCGATCTCTCGCGAGGACGCATACTTCGGCAACCAGGCTGACTTCCGCCTTGAGCGCTGGGAGCAGCTCGTCAACATCACTGACAAGTACGACGGCCAGTTCGGCAACTCTGCCTTCGCCGAGGAGCGCGTGACCAGGTATAACGAGGCCAAGAACAACAACCCAGAGTTCAACGCTGGTGTCAGATGGCTTGCTGTCACGACTGCCGAGCGTGTGTTCATCTTCCGTGCACTGCCCAACGGCACTACTTTGGGTGATTCAGATTATGCGAACGTGGCTCCTTTCTACCTCAACGAGACCTTCCCACCCGAGTGGTACCGTCGTAGGTAGCACCCTTGGAGGTCATCTCAGATATCTGAGACTGACGCATGCTTTTGGAGACAGCTGCTAACCCTTGCACCCATCGCTCTTAGGCCCGAACGCCTACAGCCTGGCTGACACCGGTGCCGATATCGCCACGCTTTTGACCTCCAGCTCTGAGGTCACTGCTCCCGGCCAAAACCAAGGTACGTATACCGATGGGTAGAACCCTTGGAGGCCGTCTCAGATATCTGAGACCGCCGCATGCTTTTTGAGACATCTGCTGACCTTACACCCATCGCTTAGGTTTGGGCAACTTCGTGCCTTTAGGTATGGACCTTGCCAGCGTCACTCCGCAGACCGCCACCTGCTTCCTTGCCCAGGCTGTGTTCGATGAGACTCCAGGCTTTCTCTCGCCGGCGCTCGTCAACAACTACGACGTTGTGCAGGGCTTCATGAATGGTATCTTGGCTCCTCTCTTCGCCTCCAGCAATTGCGATGAGAGCTACGACCAGCCTGGCCCGAGTGCTGCGGATGACACTGCGGGTGTGAGCACGACTTGCAACATCCTCGTCAATGGCGAGTATGAGTGCTCTTGAGTGCTTGATTGGCAGATGACGATGAGATGATGATGACTTGGACGTTGACCGCGAAGTCGGGTGGTTGGTGATGGAAACAGATGCGGACTGGTAGTGAGATGGCGATGTGGCGATGATGAGGATGATTGATGAAGGTGCGGTCGCTTTCGCGCTCTGCGCTGATGAGTTACTCGATGATATGATACCAGATAGATTGCGAATGTTTTGTTGCACCCATTACCAGTCTCCAAGCCTGCCTTGTTTGCTCTTAAGAAGCTCCGAATGTACATCCTCACCAACCCTTACTTGCAAGCTTGTCCAAAGGGTTCGTCAAGATCTTCCATGTCTCCCATCGCTGCTATGTGCTGGTAAGGCACCGGCCGGCCGACACAACAGCTCCAGCACCTTATCTAATGTCTGGGCCAAATTCGCAGGGCGGCAATGTCCATTATCAGCGATCCTCGAACAATGAGGCTGAGCTTCGGTGCCTCAGGCACGACAGCGTCTGACAACACTTCGACCTGCAGCCACCCGCACGCAAATCATCAACGCCACCTCGTCTGACACCAATTTACTCCACCTCCCGTGCATCCTTCCGGCCATGAAAGGGGTCTGTGCGTAGCGAGCTTGATATCCGAGATTTTCGTAAACCCTCGTCTTATCTAGCAACGCACTACTACTATCGATTACGGAGACCTTTTTATTAGTTTCTTTTTCCTAATTAATAGTACTTATTAAGACGGTTCTTTTAATACCTTATATAGTAATAGCCGCCTTCTCTACCTTCCCTAGCGGCACGCTAAGTATTAGCTCTTTAGGAGTCCTAAATACATAGAATATATAACAACTAGACGGTAATATAATAAAAGAGGAGGTAGAGTAACGACTAGTAGTAGCTAATATAAAGATTGTAGAGCGGAAGTTACTAGAGTTAGAATACTAGCCTCGCGGCCGTAGCGCGGAGGCTTTAGTAGTAGATAGACGAGACAATTAGGTATTACTAGGTAAGATTACTTACTATAAAGACTCCCTTATAAGAGACTTCTTCGGAGTACCTTTACGGTACTTTAATAAGATATATAAGAGTAACTTCGACTCCTATAACCTCGCGAGGCTACGGTTAATAGCTTTCCGATAGGACGATACTACGATAGCGCTAGCTATAGATAGCGACAAACTAGTAGCGATAAAGCTCTCTAGTAACTTAAAGGACTTTCCTTCGGTAGCGGTATAAGCTAAAGGTTTTACTAACTTTATACGTATTAATAGCCGCTTCTTCTTAAAGGACAATCTAGACCTTATTAAGAAGATACTTACCTTTTAGTTAAGGGTACTATTCTTAGTATAGCGATAGGACTAGAAGGCTAGTATCCTTCTCTTTACTATTACTATATACTAGTAAGCTAATAAGCTCGGCGTAGAACTAGCCTCGTCGTAGATAACAACTATATAGGACTTAGCTCAATTTACTAAGGCAATTCCGTCTATATAGTAGGAGTAATAATAGTAACGCTAGCTATAGAAGCTAATGCCGCGTACCGGCTTACTAATAAAGCGTACTCGCTTCGGCCGATCGGATTAGATTTACTATAGCTAGAACGGCTACGATAGCTACGAGGACCCCTACTTTACTAGTAGAAAGTACGCTTATATAAAGTACGAGTCGTTCGACTATAAGGTTCTAATCTATAAGAAGTAACTAGTAGACGACGAACTTAGTAATATCGAGCCCTTAGATTTAGTAGAGCTCAATCCTTTAGCTATAGTTAACGTAGACATAGAATAACTATAGTCGAATACTATACTACAGTTTTAGGCCTTCTCTCTCGACGACGACACGCTAGCGGTAAGATTACTACTAAATATAGAAGCGTAGGCCTTAGCGTTATAGTATTACTATAGTACGCTACCTACCCTTATTATAGCGATACTTAAGAAAGGAGCGCTACTTAGTAACGAAGTCGATATTAAGCCTCGATACTACGAAAACTACGCTATTATAGAAGTAGCTGTTTCTAGTATTACTAACTTACTTCTAAAAGATCTCTTACTCTACCGAGTCGCCGAATCTTACGACGATCTAGTCGTCTTACTACTTAGCGTAGTACCGAAGCCTAACGGCTCCTTCCGTCGTATTTACGACCTATTGTTCCCTTATAACGGTAGTAGCGTAAACGCTACGGTTCTATAAGAGGTAGGTATACTAATTTATACTAAGTTCGACGATCTTCTAGCTCGCGTCGTTAAGCTCGGCGCTAGCTACTATATTGTTAAACGCGATATTAAGGACGCGTTTTAGATTATACCGATTACTAGTTAGTACCGACGCTTACTTAGATTCGAGTAGTAAGGCTCTATTTACTACGAGTACTTTCTACTATTTAGTTTACGAATAGCCTCCTTCCTATTTAACCTCTTTACCGAAGAGCTCTACTAGGTAATTAAGTAGTAGTTACGCCTCGTAATCGATTATTACCTCGACAACTTTATAATAATCTTACTCCGCGAGTACGCTTACTAAGTAGTAGCAATCTAGCGGCGAGTAACCGACTAGCTTAGTATACTACGAAACGATAAAAAGGACGTCGAGGGAACGATTATAGAGCTCCTTAGTATTAAAGTTAATACCGTACTAATAGAGGCTCGATTATTAGAAGTTAAGTAAGCGTAAGTAGTCGCTTAAGTTACTACGGCGCTTTAGAGTCGTTTTCTAAGATTGAAGGCTACTCGTAGACTAGCTAGTCGACTCGCTTATTACGCGCGAGTCGTATTAATTAGTAGAGCCTTTATAGTCTCGCTATAGGAGTTCTTATTAATATTCCGAAACTACCGTAGATTGCGACGTATACCTAATAGCCTTATCGACGATCTTTAGTAGTAGTACTAAGCGCTACTATTAAGTAACGGCGTAAGGTTCTTTTATCTAAGCCGGCCGACAATTTAGCTCTTTACCGACGCTTCTAGTATAGGCCTTAGCGCCTTCTAGTACGAGAATACCAATATTAATTAGTCTAAGTACGTTAACGAAATCGCTATTAATAACGCCTTTATACGCGAGCGCTCTAAGTCGGATTCCGACTATATTAATATTACTAAGGTAAAAGCAATTAAGTAAGCCTTCCTACTATAGAGTTACCTTTAGAGCGCTAAGACCGTAATTATCTATACCGATAATACTACTATAGAGTCCGGTATTATAAGGGGACGGCTCCGAGGTTCTACTAACGGTATTAACCGACGTATTCTACTATACGCTATAAAGCTAGATATCCGGCTACAAGTACTCTAGCTTAGCTCGAAGGCTAATAGCCTTACTAACGCTCTTTCGAGACCTAATTAGAGTAAAGTAACTAACTTGTACCCTTATTAGTAGATACTCCGGCTCGCGGAGCGTTTTAATAGTAGTATACTATAGTAAAGCCTCTATTATAAGGCTAGGCCTTATTAATATAGTAGGGACTATCCGAGAATACTCGGAAGAACTACTAGATAGCGATTAGTAATTAGGAGTACTTCTATACGTTATATAACGCTCCGCTATAGCTAGTAGACAAAGCGCTATTATAATACTAGATCGACCGGCGCGCTTATAGTATAGATAACCTAATACTCGGTTAGATTAGCGGCAATACGATTAAGGGCTATCTCTTAGGTCTACGGTTATAGTACGTTAATATACGCTTACTAGTCGACGTGTTTAAGAGCCTTTAGGTACGGCGATTACTCGCTAGAGTTAAGAACAAGTTTCCTTCTATTAAGAAGGTCCGTATACCTATTACGCTACTAGTACTATAGTAGATCTACTAAGAGCCTCGTAACTACGACGCTCTAAACTTCAATACTGCCTTTATACTAGTATTCGCGGGTTTTCTTCGCCTTAGTAAGATTACGTATAAGGCGAAGGATACCGCTAAGAGCGATTTTCTAATAACTTACGTTACTCGCTCCGACGTATAGTAGAACGATAACTCGGTCGTACTACGCTTAAAGCGCTCTAAAACTAACGTTACTTACTAAGGAGTAATTATTACTATTACGGTAACCGGCTAGCTAACTTACGCTATTCGAGCGCTACGGCTACTTTTCGAATAATAGCCGGCCGGTCTACAAGCGCCGCTATTTACGCTTTCTAGCGGTAGCTTCTTAAGATCTCGTGTTATTAATAAGGTTAAGAGACGCCTTTAGCGAGCTAGATACCCTCCGAACGACTATAGCGGTTATAGCTTCCGTAAAGGCGCTACGTAATACGTAGCTAACTCCGGCCTTACGTAAGGCGATATCTAGTTACTTAGTAGGTAGACCTCCGACGTAGTAAAGCTATACTTTACTGTCGCTCCGGTAATAACGTAGCGACTTAGTCGTTAGTTTTAGACTAGCGTAGTACCTCTAATTTCGATTCGGTAATACGGCTTAAATCCGAACTTCCGCCCTCCTACCCCTACCCTCTATAGTAGTTAATAGCGACAATACTAATTACGTCTATATACGCCTTATTCGATCGGCCTTACTAAGCTCTCTAACCTTATTACCGCTAGTATCGATAATACTACCTATAACCCTTATTGTCGCTATCGAAAGTAGTAAAGGAGTAGCTAATCTTCCGCTTTCGCTTTATACCGGTATATGCGGCTTACTTCCGTAGTAAGTATCTCCGAAAAAGTATCTACTTACGTACTCGCCGTTAGTATATTATTACGGCTCTATTACTTCTAGAGATAGGCGCTATCTCTACCGTTTACCGCTAAATTTTCGGAGATACCGCTTACTACTTACGAAAACGTAACCGCTTACGAAAACTATAGAATTTTGTAGTCCTATTACAATTTTACAGTTCTATTAGATAGATCGGACTATAAAATTATAGTAATATATTACTACCTTATAGCGTACCTTCTCTTTCTAATCGTAGCGCTCTAGCTCTTAGTATAACTAATTGTAGCGCTCTAGCTCTTAGTACTATTTACCGATTGTAGCGCTCTTACTCTTAGTTATTTACTTTAATATCCCTACCTATTTAGGCGCGCGGAGGGCTCCGCTTTAGGCTCCTATTATCGCTACTATATATACTTATAGTATAGTAGTACGGATAATAGGAGGTTCTATATAGCTAAACCCTTATTTACTCTCCTTATCTTACTACGTAATTAATAAGCAATTAGTATAGATAAAAGGGGTCTATACGTAGCGAGCTTAATATCCGAGGTTTTCGTAAACCCTCGTCTTATCTAGTAATATACTACTACTATCGATTATAGAGACCTTTTTACCTACCTACCGTCCCTACTTCCTATTTAGGAAGTCACAGTTGTACATAGTAGATAGCAGACGTAATTACGTTTCAGGGCCCCTATTGTCGCTGCCGTACGCACTTACAGTGCGGCAGCACGGACAACGGGAGGTTCCGCACGGCCAAACCCTCATTCACTCTCCTCATCTCACTACGTAATCGATGAGCGATTGGCACAGAGTGGGGAGATTAAGACCCAGCCTTGCGGTGCTCAGCCTTACAGATACAGCTTGCCCGGCCCAATGCGGACGAGCCAACAAGGGTACGTACCAAAAGGAGCAGCTGAGCTGAATCCATCAAAGACACCTCAGCATCTCGTGGCAAACTGCCGGAAGCGAAGGTGGCAGGTCTCGAATCTTGCTGTCGACATCTGGCGACCTCGTACCATGCGCATTCCGGTGAGCTGTAGGTTTGCGCCTCGTACGCCCAGATGGACACCATGCCACCCGGAAGAGGCCAAGCTGGGAGGAGCTTCGACCAACGGCTCACAGCTTCGTGTGCATGACAAGCCATCAGGGTGCAGATAGACGGGTCTGCGGTATTGTGGCCTTCCTGCCGTAAGCCCCCTTTGGCTTACTTTTCTCTTTTCCCTCGGGGAGCATGTCAGCCTTTCCTACTGTGATGTCGTTCTTTCTCTTCTTCACGGCGCCTGGAAACCATCATCAGCGGCATCCAAGAGCATTCCGCGGCTAAGAGTACGGTCCAAAGATTACGGCGCTCTTCTTCACCACTACGCAATGCTACGCAAGTATTTGCTGGCCGCCGCGGCCGCCGGACGTGTGGTCGCACAAGAGACGGGCGCGAACAATGAGACTGCACCAACGAGCACTATCGGAGAGATTACTATACATACCGTTACTGTCGGCAAGCTGGAGAATGAGTTCCAGCCAAACTCGATCATAGCGACACCAGGAGACATTGTCAAATTCGTCTTTTACCCTACGAACCACTCTGTGATTCGGGCGGAATATGGTGAGCATCTCCAGCGCTGGAAACACAAGCGAGTCCTCACTGACCTTGCGGCGGCGACGATAGGCTATCCTTGCATTCCATATGAAGACGTCACAGGAGACGGTAATGGAGCTTTCTTCTCCGAGTTCCAGCCCATTGCAAACACAAGCGAAGCGGTAGGTAGTATACCATCCTCAACTGCAGCCTTATGCATGCTAAACTACCTTCTAGCTTCCCACGTGGAATTTGACTATAAACAGCACTGAGCCTGTCTTCGTACGTTCCAATTGCCAGCTCGGCTTCGATCACATTTGCTAATATATCGAGCAGTACTACTGCGGCGCGCCGGGTTCATGCATAGGATGGGGTATGCTAGGCGTGATCAACGCCAATGCCAGCATGACACTTGACACCCAACTCCGGCTCGCCAAGCAAGCAGACTACATGATCGAACCAGGCCAAGCTTTGCCAGAAGATGCTAAGACCTCAATGCAAGCTCTTGCGGCTACTGCAACTACGACATATACGGTCACCGCCACGGCTACCAGCTCTCCCTCACCGACCTCGGCAGCTTCAACACCTTCAGCGACGCCCCACCACTCGTCAAGCCTCTCCGGCGGAGCCATAGCAGGCATTGCGATTGGCGCGGCCGCTGTAGCGATCATTGCCGCCCTGCTGTTCTTCTTCGTCGGCCGCACCAAGACGCTGGAAGAGATGCTAGCGCACCGAAGCGGCGGGCAGCCTGATATGCAAGCAGCTGCCGGCGGACCGGCACCGTTCACGGGCGGCCAAGGAGGACAAGTGTATAGCAGGCATCACAGTGCTCAGCTACCACCATACTATCCAGTCTATGGCCAAGAGAATAAGCCGCCAACGCAGGCAAGTACGAGGCAGCTGTCACCGGAGACAGTGCACGACGAGCGTTTCCAGAGCGGTGGCTTTGTGCCGGCATCGGACTACAGGTGAGTTGGCCACTGTGACAGTCACGGGCCCATACTGACCGCAAGCACTTGCAGATTCAGTGCAACATCGATGCCCGGGAGCGAGCTTCAGCCTCCTTCTCGCTCGTTGCAGCCCTCGCCTGCGACATACGAGCTACAGGCAGATCGTAGTCCCACCAATCCAGAAATAATCCGTTACCAGCAGGGAGGTGAGAGCACACAGCTGTATGCTTACATCCTTTGGCGGTGGCCAGCATATATGCCCTTTGTATACATTCGTCAGACCGGTCTCGCCTTCACTGTACGCGTAGTCGCACCATCCCAGTGCCTGAACCACGGAAGAAGACCACGCCTCGCTCATTGACGAGCAGTCTGAGATCATCATGCTGCCTTCCGTCCAGCTGAGATGATTGGACACCCTGGTACGCCGACGTTCAACCGGCAACAGACACGGCACCGAGTAATGCAATGAGTGTGTGTTTTGGTGGACTATCTAAGATGGGGCCCCATCTTGACATAGGTACAAGGAGTGACTGTGGTCAGGTGAGTGTGACGTAAGAAACAAACTAACAGCTCCCTTCAACAAACATCCGTCCGGAACCAATCACCTGCGCTATACATCCCGTGCGCTCAGCCAGCCTCAAGGACATCTGCCACTACATCTCGGCAGTTCCATTGCTCACACCTCTAACAGGATGGACCTCCAGCTGGTGCATTCTGCTTGGCGTAGTAGCCGGAATTCTCGTTGCGGCACGCATCACCTCGCACGCAGTAGACGTACCGCGGCTGACAGTTGTTGGGCGAGTATAGGATTCGATTCCCAAGGTTCCTGCACATGGATGGCCTGCCGTTGAAGTAATAACAATTCGTGCTGACAACGGTGTAGGCAGTTACACCATAACCTGGGCGAGGTCAGCTATCCATGGGCTGAGAAGAGGGATAGATTCGATGACCCACCAGACCAGATACAGACCTTCCCGCCCGGATTACCGTTGCAAGTCGCGGTCCAACCATGGGAAACCCCTTTTGACACGCTGAAACCTCCAGAAATCCATCCGTACCCGGGGTTAACGCTGGCGCTCCAAGATAGTGAGTGTGAGCGTGAGATAGACACACTGCAACCACCACCTGCAAACGATTGAATATCGTGGTCAGCATAGGTCTTGTCAATGGCTTCACTGGAGATTTTTTCATACCTCCGCAAGGAAGTGTTGGCGTCTGTTGCTGCTGGTAAGGGTTCTGGTGGGGATTTCCGTCACCAACCTTGAAGGTGGTGGTTCGGTAGACGCCCGACTGCCGTTTGTTGAGGTTGTGGTCATCCAAATCGGCACCGGACAGTGGCAGACCCTCCTCGTTGCTTGGGTAAGACCCATCGGCGCTGATGAGGCGCAGATCCTCGGCGGTTGGAGTGTGCCACTCGTAGTCAAGATGCGTAACGTTCAATCCATTCTCGACGATGTCTCGCTCTTGCAAGAATTCGGCATCGTCGGTAAGCGACTCGGAGTACAAGAGTTCGGCATCGTCAGGGAGCGTGTTGTAGTACGAGAGTTCGGCATCATCGGCATTGCTGCTCCTGGACTCGATACCGGTAGCATCGATCGGCGTGGCTCTTGCAAGAGATGCCAAAAAGGCGACGAGAACTGCTGTGGTGAAATGCATCGTGGGTAACGACCTCAAGGCTGGCAGAAGTCAGAAGGCTGGAGTGAAGAGGATCTGAGCTGTGGATTTCCTGTGAACCTCCTGGGACATGGCCGACATCTTATAGCCGGATCCCACAGCTGAATGGCACTCTGCCATACATACTGTCATACAAGGTTGGGTGTTGCATTGACTCCTCACTTCTTGGCCAAAGCTATCGTTCTGCCTGAAGGAGTGAGCGAAGGAGCGAGCGAAGGACAGCAGCCAAGGACAGGACTGAAGCTATGGAAGGTAAAAATGCCGCTGAAGACTTCAGAAGCCAAGCCTGCCTGCCCTGTGTATGCCGTGCTCCTGAAGAACGTTTTGACTTCCACAACACCCTGCAATGCAACTTCGTGCTGTTCGCAGGGGCTTTCGACAACATCTCCATGGAAACCTTCTACACCACAACGCACTGATTGGAGCCTGCAAGACACACAAAGGGCAAGCAGATCCACTTTCCACCTGTATGCTACGCCGCGCAGGACATGGTCGCAGCCAGATATCACTGGTATGTACAAAAGTGTAACGTGGCTGCTTCGTCCTGCGATCAAACACTTCTGTGGATCGAGCTTGGCGTCCGTGGAGCTACATACACATCTCATCACCTTCCACCCAACTCCGGAAAGACACTTCTCAAGACCCTGCACCTCAGCTGCGAGACGTGACAATCCCTGTTACTCCTGCGACTGAAGGTCCTCATGCAAAAGTCGCAAGCAAAAGTTTGCTGTCCGTCCTGCTCACGATTGTGCCGCAGCAGATTCTCCAAGCAGGAGAATCTCCTCCCCTCGCATCCGTGTGCAAAGCACTGTGGGCGTTGGTCGATGACAGCACAGTCGCTTCGAACATCACCAGTAGAGCTTTGAGATGGTCCAAAACCGCGTGGTGCCACGTTGTTGGGACCTTGGTGCTCTGCAAGCAGTAGTAAGCAGGTCAACCGCAGACAGGGGTTGGAATCGACCTACCCGAGGTCCTGTGCTTGGGTGTTATCTGCTCATTGGCCATGGCCTGTCCCCGACTTTCGGATGACTCTGAGCCTACTGACTTGGATGGTAGCGGCCGTTTGTTCTGGTTTGGCGACATGGCTCCGTAGGTATGGCTCGTGGTGCAAGCGATCGCAAAATGCCCCGACGTGCTTGACAGGCATGAGATGCATAAGATGGGCCGGCTGGACTAATGGCAGCGGAGGCTCCATTATTGACGATCGTACGGGGCACATAAAAGGATCGCTTCGTTGGACTGTCTGATGCCAGACCGTAGACGTGCCACGGTGTGCTGGGTTGCTCGAAGCTTCTACTTCTCCGTCAGTGTCTGGGCGCCAGCGAGGCCATCGGCAGTGAAGGTTTCCGTCTGTTCTGTTTTGATCAAGAGAACATACCAAGAGCGAACTGCAGATCCCCTTGGCGGTCACTAACAGGCGCTCCTAGCAGTCACCAATAGTTGTCGGCCAGCAGATTAGTACAGTGAGTAAGCAGAAAAGGCTTTACCGAGACCGAACAGCTCCTCCCAAACCTTCAACCATACCATCACCGGGGCATCGTCGTTCATGGCATCCCGTGAACCTCTAGCTGTCCTTCGTTTCGAACCTTTCTTCCAGTTTGGCAAGCCGTAGGCAAGCTGTCCTTCGTTTCAAACCTTCGTTCTAGACCTCCGTTGCCAATTGCGGGCACAATGCAAGTACGGCAGGAATAAAGCTTCTCAAATCCTACGGACGAGGGTCCTTCGGCTCATAAGTTCACGATCAAGGTGCCAAGTGACATGGCCTGACATGATCAGCAAACTTGACTTGCCATCGACGTACTCTCGGACATGATAATTGGATGCACTTGATGAGGTTGGACGGCTTCCCGCTTCAGTCGACGGGAGAAGGCTCAGAAGGTTGACGCTCCGCTGCGCGACTGCGGCAAGGTCGCCACGCAGTATTAACCTACCCCATGAAAAGCTAACTCTAATGACCCCGTGACCAGACTGATGAACTCAGATCCATATCGAAGGAGCAGTACCGTATGGACCACGAGGCACAGGACAGACGTAAAGTACCCAAGCCTGGGTTTCCCTTTCTTTTCTTCTCTTCTTCACCGTTACACAAGCGCAGTTGCTCTGAGCAACCCTGTTCGTCGGCGAAGTACATACTTACATACGGGATTGACCCTTTCAACAACTATTACATTATTGCAACAACATGAAGCTCGCTAGGATAGCAGTCTGGGCCGCTTGCGCATCAAGTGTTCGCTCCTGGGTGTACGAAACTGCTATTTTCGGCGGGATCGATGCCGTCTCGTCTCAAGAGCAGAAGGCTATCTTTGAGACGGCCAACAGCCAGCCGAACGCAACGACTCGGGTACCTGTGGAATTGGGCGATGTCAATATTACGCTCGCTGTCCAGGTGTCCGAGTTTGCTCTGCCCGGCGTCGATACTCAGATCCAAGACCCAAGAGCTGTTCTTACTACATTTGACTTGACCTGGCCGATGGATCAATCATGGAACACCACCTTCGAGCGTTCGGGACCAACCTGTGTTACTGTCCTAACCGGCGACGGGTTCCCAGCAAGCGTCACCAACAAAGTTCGAAGCGATGGCGATTGCAGTGCCGCACTAGACGACGACTGCCTCATGGGTCTCAGGCAACAATCTCCCAACTGCTCTTCGCCATTTTCGGCACCTCAGGCGTGTGATTCTGCATTCAAGCAGATCGGAGGGTCTGCCAGCTGTAAGTGACTCTTCACAATGGTACTCTCATATCTCACTTAGGCTTACAACTCGATCTCATGCAGTCACCCTTGGGTACTATAGCGGCATTGAGGAGCCTTTCGTTGCGTACGCAAGAGACAGCGACGTGCTGTCACCTGACGACAGCAAAGACGAGTTCAAAGACCAAACCTCCCGGATGAATCTAGTGCTCTTCAGGGATGGCGAGAGACCTAGTGTACCGGTATGCGTTCGAGTCTCTGCAGGGACGTCTCTCAGGGGAGGAGTGCGGACATGGGGCTTACTTGTTGCATTGATAGCGCTAGCGTGGAACGTATGCTGAGATGTTAAGCGAATGCCATCAAGTACCGTCTATATTACCTGATCAATGGAATCGTGGCGAATCCATGCATAATCACCGTATAACATACTGGAGATGAAAGCTGCAGCAGCCAATACCAACGCCATGCATCTGTATCTCCTTTAAAGCCTTCCAACAATCTCTCCGGCATTTACGCCCATCCGACAAGCAAATTCCGCAGTAGCCGCAACCTGTTCGCCTGCACCAGCGTATACGATACCAGGTGCAACCTCGATCTCTTCTAGCAGCTGCTTCTGAACGCCAGGAAGCTTGGGCACCGACATTGGTAGAGGCTGACGGTCGATCCACGTCACGGGCGGTACAGTAAGATCGTCCGGAGCCTCGAGGTAAGCGGCGATATCGTCGTCCTCGATGCGCTGTGTGGATACGATCTTGTAGAGGTTCTGCGGGCGACTCGTGGAGTCCGGGTTTACGAGCTGTCTGAGAAACGTCAGGGCGAAGAAAGGTGGATTGGAATCATCCTGAAGAGGGCTTGTGAGGACGTTCTGCGGCATGCCGCCTTGGTCTTGCTCGAGGCCGAAGTAGGTGCCGTTCAGTGTGCTGGAAGTGGTGAAATGAGTGACATAGCTGTCATTGTAAAGCTGTTCCAGCCCAGGCTGCTTCGGCAGAGGAGGTGAGAAGGTGATGTTCGCCAGGCTCAAGGACGTCGCGAGGATGACGACATCCAAACTCATACCTGCAACACCACCAGTCGGGTTGCGGTAGAACACTTGCAGGCCATTCTGCGGCCGTTTGATCTCGGTCACCCTTGCTCCTAGCACGACATTGGCTCTGGAAAGCAGCAGCAGGCGATCGAGCAGCCGCAAGTTGCCGCCTTGTATGGTCAACGGCATCTCGTTCTCGTACCCGAACAACTCTTCTAGAGCGTCGAGTACGCCTCCATTGGCGAAGTAGCGTTCTCTAATTCCGGCGTTGAAGACCTCGTTGATGAATAGAGCTGTCTCATTCGGAGAACAGTCTATCCTGCTGTTGCTTCCGCAAAGGCTGTACTGGACATCATCGGCAACGCCAGCACTCTGAACCGCTTGACTCAAGTTACGCACAGGGTGCTGCGACGGTATTTGAGGCGAAGATGGCGCCAGGAGGCGGGTGAATGCAAGGCGGGCCTGGAGGACAGCGCTGGACAGTCTCTGTGGAGCATCGCCGTAACGCTGAAACCACTTGAGCTTTCGGAAGAAGCTCCAAGTTTGTGGGCTACGGAACCCATCTTGCTCTATGAAGCCGACGAAGCCTTTGCCATCCCATACGCCCGTGCCTGCTTGTGGGCTCTGGAAGGATTGGAGCGGCAGCCCGACACTTCTTGCGGAGTTGGCTATACATGAATCCATGGAACCAAACGTCGCCGCGCATGTATCTACCGGAAACCGAGGGTCGTCAAAGGCGAAGGCTTGGGTGAAGCGGCCACCTATGACGGGATTGCGTTCAAAGACGGTGATCTGGGGCAATGGTCGTTTCTCGAGGCGAGCTCTTTCGTGGATGTTATACGCTGCGGCAGCTCCGGTGATGCCGGAACCGATGATGGCTATCCTCTGAGGCTGCTGTGGTGGCTGGTAGATATCGGTGGTAGGTGCTTCTGCATCTTGGTATCCCAGCAGAGACTGTACGCTGCGCGGCAAAGCTGATACAAGAAGGGGTGAGGTAACACAAACTAGCACCATGAACTGCTGTAAGGAATGCATGTTGGGCTGCGTTGGCTCAGAGACTCTTGATCGTGACTTGTCGAGCAGGAAAGGGGACAGTCATGGTACTTACAGTAGTGCTCGACCTCTACCGTGCCACATGCATGCCGCTTCCCTCCAGGCAACAGAGGTGCAATGGTAGCACAGCAAGTCATGGCAAGCTCTCCCGCAGATCTCAGGCAACACATGTTGGTGGATGCAGCCGGGGTTGTGCGATGCTGTAGGAGATTGGCCAGCTGCAGGGCTGCCTTAGGCGTCCGAGGTGTTGGATTGCTTGGAAACCGGATATGCGACTCCTGGGCGTTTCATCTGCTTCTCGTTGCAGGCGCAGTGACGGATACAGTTCTGAGCCTGCTTTCGCAGTCATTCGGCATTGTCGTCACGTGCTGTCGCAGCTTATGTGATTTAGCTGCCTTTATTCAGCAAGGCTGAGATGCGAGACGTCTGACCTTCGATGTCCGACCTCCGAGCCTCATTGACTATACCATAAGCTACTTGGTATGCCTCAGCAAAGTTGCCAAGGGCTCGTCCGTCTTACAAATGGCGAACATAGATATATAGTGGTCGTGATATCTCGAGTTTGAGCTTTCCGGGACACTCAAAGCCATCGATCCCAACAGCCACCAGTCACAGAGAATTCATTCAGAAAAAGCCATCATCGATGTCTTCATCAGTCGCAAACAAAGTCATCTTGGTCCTTGGTGCTGGTCCCAACGTTGGTAAAAGCATCGCTTCTCTATTCACCAGCAAAGGCTACAGCGTCGGCTTAGCGGCACGCAAGCTCAAAGACGAGACAAGCGACGAAGGATATCTCAACATCCACGCTGATTTCACCGAGCCCGAGACCATCACTGCCGCCTTCGAGCAAGTCGGTAAAGCTTTCGGCCCCCCCAATGTCGTGGTGTACAATGGTACGTTTTCCTGCTTCCGACAACTGCGAAGGTACTGACTCCGTCTGACAACCCTTAGCCGCCGTCGCAGCATTCGTACCTGCAAAGGCTCCATTGGAATCTCTCGCATTGACAGACTACGCTCGCGATATGGCTGTCAATACAACCGGCGTGCTGGCCGCAGCCAAACTAGCAGTCGAGGGCTGGAAGCGGATGTCTGAAAGCCTCCCGAAGACGTTCATCTTCACTGTACGCGTAGCGACGAGCAGAATCATCGAAGACCCTCCCAGAGACAGACCCGCTAATCCATGGCTTACAGGGCAACATCTGCAATATCGAGCCGATCCCCGCCATGGTCAGTGCCGGAATTGGCAAGGCGGCCACAGCGAACCTGATGCATACGGCTGCTATTGCCTACAAAGACCAGGGATACCGGTGAGCTGTTCTACTCGTCTTGGTCGAAGTCGTGAGTGTGCTGACGCGTGCCGTAGGTGGTACTATGCGGATGAGCGCAAAGCGGACGGCAAGGCAGTGTATGGCGCTCTCAGCGGTCCGGGGCACGCGGAGTTCTACTATGAGTTGTCGGAGGCGTCCGAGCAGAAGCCGTGGTTGGCGACTTTCGTAAACGGCAAAGGGTACCAGGACTTCGCAAAGTTGTAGTGAGGGAGACGACCTTGCTGGCGACTTAGAGTGACAAGGTAACAAGGGAGCCATTTATGTTCGCCGTCGCGTGCATATTACGACGGGTCAAGAAAAGAAGTCCGAAGGCCATGTTTGTTGTGGTTGGGGATGCAGAAAGAGAGAAAAAATGAGACGAAAATAGGACCGGCAGATCTCCGGCCTAGTGCGGCAGACCATCCCCGAGATCGCATTGTCAGCAGTCTCTCTTCTCTTTCCACACGCCCACATTACACACATTCCAATGCTACAGCGGTTGGCACCCCTCCAGAGCATGCAACGTTCTTATCTCGTCAAAATGGCCGTCCCAGACTTCGCGAATATGGCGCTGGAGTCGAGATCAAAATCGGGGGTGTGCATTGGCTCAGGGAAGGTTGAGTATGACTTCATTGCTATGTACTGTGATGTACTGCTTCCAGAGGGTGGTCATTATCCGCTCAGATTACACCGAAAGACAGTACATCCTCTCGTAAATCTCTGATTCCTCCCGCAATCCTGAGGCTAGCCGGGTCCAGCATACCGCCTCCCGTCTGGAAGCACTCAGTTCAGATCGGGCATTGTGCAACGACTTTCGAGCATCAGCACCATGTCACTGAAGGGCCGCAATGTCCTCATCACCGGTGCCTCAATGGTTGGTCAACCCTCAGAGCAGATATGACCTACCAAGTCACATGATGTACTGATGAGCACAGGGCATCGGGCGTGCCATAGCTTTGGCTTACGCCGCCGAGGGGGCGAACCTAGCACTGCTCGCCAGGTCGAAACACAAGCTACAGACTGTTGCAGAAGAAGCGCAGTCGAGTGCCAAAGCCAAAGGCCACCAAGACATCAAAATCTACGTCTATACCGCCGACGTCCAGCAAGCTTCCGCGCTCAAGCAAGCCGTATCAGCCGCCGCTCGCGATCTTAACATACCAGTGTCATCTGGAGGAGCTTTTGACATCCTCGTCAACAACGCTGGACTGGCCCTTGGCGCACCAGCACCTTTCTGGAAGCAGGACATTGACTCGGACATCAGTACCATGGTGCAAACGAACGTGTTCGGCTTCATGTGTGCTGCTCATGCGATACTGAACGAAGGCGGTATGGCTGCTGCAAAGCGCGGAACGATCCTCAATGTCACCAGTACCACAGGGCTCGAGGTGCCGCCATTTCCTGGTGAAGCTGTGTATCATGCCAGCAAAAGCTGCCAAGAGGCTTTCACGAATGTATTGAGAACGGAACTGGTCAATACTAATGTGAGAGTCTTGGCGCTACGACCGGGTGTAGTGCAGACGCACTTTCACAAGCAGAGGGTCGGGTATGACGAGGAACAGTACGCAGGCTTCATGGAAGGCATTGAGGCACTGGTTGCGGAAGATGTGGCGAATGCTGCAGTGTGGATGGTAGGCCAAGACGAGCGGGTGAGTGTCAAGGCTTTGGATGTAGTTCCAAGCAGCCAGAGGACGCTTCAAGTCATGGATCGGGAGTGGGAGAAGCGAAATGGCGGTTCATCGCAGGCTTGATTGGTAGCATACTACGTAGTTTGTGCTACGCATGCTGTACGATATCTACATGGAGAAGGTACGTACACAGATAAAGCTGCACGCCGTAGCTACCGTAGGGATGGCGTCATCGTGACATTTCCGATTGCAATTCCGGTATCATCAATCTCGCATCTCGAGATCTCATTTGGATCACTGTGCAACAACAGCCTGGTTTCATCACAGCTCGCGCAATGATGGTTACAAACAAGATAGAACAGCTATTCGACGTAACCGGTCTCGTCGCCGTCATAACCGGCGGCGGCAGCGGTCTCGGTCTCTACGCTGCTCGCGCCCTCGACGCGAACGGAGCGAAAGCAGTATACATCATCGGTCGTCGAGAACAAGCCTTACAAGAAGCAGCCAAGACCGGTGCCAATGGATCTATCAAACCGATCACCGGAGACGTGAGCGACAAAGCTTCACTGCTCAAGATCGTCGAACAGATTCGCCAGGAACAAGGCTACATCAACTTGCTCTTTGCCAATGCCGGGGTTAGTGGACCCAGGCATGCTGAGCACCTCGCGAACAAGCCAAAGGACTCAAGCGGTAACCCCAGTGTCAAAGACTACGCAGACGCTATGCTACAGCCCGAACGGGAAGACTATACCAAAACGTTGCATATCAATCTCACTGGAGTCTTCTATACCTCCATGGCTTTCCTGGACTTACTGGACGCTGGAAACAAGAAGCGGAACGTACCTCAGGACAGCCAAATATTGGTCACGTACGTGCAGCACTCCTGATGGCTCTGAGCAGTGGCTGATGTGTACGGAACGTTCCCAGGTCTTCCATTGCAGGCTTCAGTCGTGTCATGCCCTCAAGCTACGCTTACAGCACGTCGAAGGCCGCTGTCAACCATCTGGTGAAGATGATGAGCACCAATTTCGCTACGAACGGCTTCCACATCCGATGCAATCTCGTTGCGCCTGGTATGTGATATGACTCTGTCTGTAGTCTGCTAGTGAGGAGACGCTGACTGTTAGACAGGACTTTATCCGAGCGAGATGACAGAGCACCATCTCTCGAAGATGGAGAAGTTCGGTGGCGTAGACGGCCACGAAGGTGCTTTCGAAGGTGCGCAGGTGATGCCGACTGAGCGTTGTCCCGCAGAGAGAACAGGAAGCGAGCAAGACTTTGCTGGATTGGTCTTGTTCATGGCGAGTCAGGCAGGAGCCTATCTCAACGGCAATGCCATGGTATCGGATGGTGGGAGACTTGCTCAGCTACCTGCGACGTACTAGTTTGATGCCGGAGATGGACGGGTCATCCGCCGCGTCCCGTCAACTCGGTAATGCCGCCGTCGACCTCAAGGGCATGAGCTGTGATGTATTTCGCTGCGTTGCTACACAGGAAGACTGATGCATTGGCTACATCAATAGATTCACCCATATTTCCCATGGGCACATTGTGCTCAGTGATCTTCCGGAACACTTCCTTGTCTTCTGGCTTGTCGCTCTAGCCGAGATTCTCAACTAGCGGAGTGTACATGAACCCTGGGACGACACAATTGAAACGGATGCCCTTCGGGCCGTACATTACACCCGCCGCTTTGGTGTATTGAATGACTGCAGCCTTCGCGCTTGCATACTGCCATCCAATGTCAGTCGCCCGTAATGAAATGAGAGCTCAGCATACTGACAGCAATCTGCGGCTTGCGAATGTATCTCAATGCAGTAATAGAGGTGTTGTTTGTTACTACGCCGGACCTTTGCCGTTCCATGATCGGGAGTACTGCATGGCACAGTCGATACACACTGTCCAGGTTGAGATCGATCTGCTTCAGCCATACCTCCTCCGGCAAACTACTGGGCGACCTAGGTGCCGTCATACTAACGTTGTTCATCAGAAGATCAATCTTCCCATGCTTATCAACCGCCGCTTGGACGAGTCGCTCAACATCCTCAGTCTTTGTGACGTCAGTCATGATTACGTCGATGGTAGTTGATGGGTTGTCTTGCATTAGCCGCTGCTGTGTGTACTCGGCGGTCCTCAGGTTGATATCGCAGCCGAAGATCTTGACACCGTTATGGCTTAGTACTCTGGCTGTGGCGGCGCCGGTGCCCCATGTAGAGTTTGGTAGGCCGACCTGACCGATGCCAGTGATGAGGGCGACCTTGCCTTTGAGGTCTGGGTATGTCGAAAAGCCTGCTGTCATCTGGATCAGACTCTGGAGCGGTATGGCTAAATTCGTAGGTTCGTTTGGCAGAAGCTCCTTGTCATGACTGGCGTCCCCGACGGCGTAATTGAATGTCTTGTCAGTTGAGGTCACTTGACTACTCCTCACCACACCCCGGCTGATCATGCATTGTGCAGCAGACTTGTGTTCGCTGTTGCTGGAGTGTTCCCGGCAGGAGAACCAATGCCGAACGTCTGGTGTGATGGTGAATGGCCGGGATTGTGGGTTCGAGGAGAAGCTCATTGCTCCACCTGATATGCTAAATGTCACATGCTCGTCGCCCGCAGGAGAAACACGGGAGTCTGCAGAGCATTGACAACTGGTGCTCATAAGATCTTGTCCGCCTTGGTGTCGCCGCGAACTTCATATCCCTGCCAATCTCCTTCGAGCTCGAACCGGGTACTCGGATCCAACTCTGCAGGTCTGTCATCGCCGGAGGTTTCATGGACTTCACCACCTACGCCTATCTCATTCACTTCGGGAGCCGGCTTCACAACATTTTGCCCTGGTGGCTCGGCTTTCATCCCAGCATAAGCTGGTTCATCTGACTTTCTTGCTCGTTTGCGGCGCAGCAGGAACCATGCTCCCCATGCGAGCAGAGCGAGGCAGCTCATTGCTACTCCTACTCCGACTCCGGCTTTAGCTCCGGTGGAAAGCGGCTGTGACACTGGTCCGCCAGTGGACGTGCTAATAGGCCTGATAGAGGCAGTACTACGGCTGCTGTGGACGCTGCCACTGTGGAGCTCGTGGATGTTGAGGCGTCCGTCGTCCTCCGTAACAGAGGGGCGGATGCTGGCGTGAAACTCGTAAGATCGCTCGAAGACCATGCTACGGCGATCGTCGCCGCGAAGGCTGTCAAGGCGCTTTTGTACGCTGTTGTGGAATTCGCGATTCTTACATTGACCACCGTTATACTCCCCGAGCCCGTGCTTGTGTTGATGACTGCCTCGCAGCTACTTGCGATCGGCAGATAAGACATGTCTCTACCAGTATAATCAGTCAAGCATGTGATGTTGCCGAAGAAGTAGGTCAAGTAGTCGTGCTTGGTCTTCAGAGAAAGCAGCAAAGGGAGGACAGAAGACTGACGATAGATACATAGGCAATGAGTTACTGTTCAAACTTCAGTACACCGTGTGGAAGCCAGATCGGTCAGATTCAGCAGCTTATTTCAGGCGCCACTGCGTTTCTCGCATGCCGGTGATCGCAAGAAGTGCAAATCCTGTCAAATGGCCCTCGGTGTTACCGGACTCGCATCTTCGCGAATCTCATTCCCATGCCAATCGCCTTCCAGTTCGTACTGAGCGCTTGGATCCAGCTCAGCAGGCTTACTGACTCCAGGAGCTTCGAACCTCTCACCACCGACGCCGAGTTCAGATGGCTTCCTTTCAGCATCTTCACCTGGCAACTCCGCCTTCTCCGTTCCAACAGGCGGCGGCATGGCGTCGTGGGATCTTCTCCGCCGAAGCAGGAACCAGCCTAAGATGACGAGCAGCAGCAGGCTAGCGACTGAGACGCCAACACCTATGCCGGCTTTCGCGCCAACGGTGAGCCCGTGCGCTTGCTCGGGTGCCAGCGCAACGACCGTCGTCACAGCACTTGGATTTGGCCCTGTGGATGTGGATGTAGAGAGGGAACTAGAGCTGACTGCCGAAGAAGAGGTTGAAAGTGCCAATGCTTGAGCTGAAACCAGAAGTGGCGCTGCTGTAGGCGTGTCACGTTCGAACCCTCGGAGGTGAAGCTTTTCGCAGGCAAATAATGGTCAGGACACACCCCCGGGGAGTAGAAAACGTCGGTTTCGTAGGCCAATGGGAAGCAGTTCGCCGTCGCATTTGAATCCAGTAAGCGACCGCAAGTTAAGGTACCCTGAAAGCTGGTAATAGATGTCCAGAGCGCTTCAGTACATGCTGGAGGGGGTGTGAAGATAGTTGTTAGGCCCGCAACCAAGGTGTTGTTGCCGGGCCAAGTGAAAGTCAGAGTGTCCGCTGCCATCGGGTCGGCTGCTAGAGTCGGTCTTCTTGTGTAGCCAGCGTAGCGTTTGCTGCCGCACAGTCGGCAGGAAAGAGCTGTAGAGGGAGGATACAGACTGCGGGAAGGCGGGGTGGACAGTATGCTTATCTCTGGTGGCGCTTCAGCCTCGTCTAGTGGGATGCGGCATTGTGTGGTCCGATACGTCTACCTCCGTAGGTCGCTTGGAGCACTGCTTCTCGTAGAAGTTGTGTATTTTCAGGCTTGTGGCGGAACGAGCTTCTCACGATCTGTAGTCGGTGTTCTTTGGGATATCCTTCGCAGCCGGATCTACGAAGGCCACTGGAACCACCTCGTTACCAAGTTCCGAGAAGGGCGTAAATCGTCTCCAGCAAAGGACTCGGAGGGGTCCAACAGCCCAACCCCAACGCAGCTACTACACTGTGATTGGCGGCAGGGTGGCTGACATGCATGCGAGCTGCAAGACCACGCTGACAATAACATGGCCTCTTTAAGCGAATGTTCCTCGCATTTGGTCTTTTGTGAGCGGCTGAATCACGAGCAGCTGTCCAACGAGTCGCTGATCAGACACTCTTGTCTTGAGGTTGGTTCCCTTGCATTGGCAACGTTCAAAAGCTCAATACCTAGATGATTTGCAGTCTTCAGCGTGCAAGGTCTGACACTTCAATGGCGGTGCATGTGCTGGAAGGTCACCGAGAAAAGCAGATGACCATCGAGTGCCAATGTAAAGACGATATCTGGGCAGGATGGATGGACGCTGATGTAGGAAGAGGAAGAAGGGGTGTACCCAAAACTCAGCCTAGCCTATTGCAGAATGAGCGTGAGCTGCAAGACCACCACGCTGGCCTCGCTTGACCGGCCCAGCTCGCTTGCGCTCGTAACCGAGCCGCGATGCTATCCAGGGCAGAGAGATTTGGAGATGTATTCGAACAGACTCTACTTGCCTTGGAACGTTGTCCCCTGAGGCCGGCTTTCTTGCGGTGGCGGCAGCAAACATCATAGTGGTCAGTGGAGTGTAGTCTCCGACATTCTGCGCTTGGATGACGGTATCTGTGAGAGAGCGGGTGGAAAGTAGAAGTCGTTCGCCCACGGATGGATATCTTGGTCAGGTGGTAGGGGCAAGAAGATCAAGAGATGGAGGACAAAAAGTGTGGGGGCCGAGATCACACTCCATATAGCAGGCTAGCCTCTTTCGGAAAGAGCGAATCCGAAAGGGGCTGAGGTCGACTGGCTGAGATGCTTCCCGTCTGCACCTTGACATGGCATCGTGACTTGTCCGGATTAGATGCTACGAAGATATGGACGCGGCGCCGCAACTGCTGCGGCGGTCGTCGTGCTATGGATCCTCTGGTACACCCTAGAGCCACCCCGTACTGCGTACTCATGCCGGACATTCTGGTCTTGCATCGGGTTGAAAGGCCGCTATAGCTATGTACACTCATACCCACAGTTTTCCGAAGCTTTCGAGAGGCAGACCACGCTGCGAGATGGCACATTTCGATACGAGCGGCAGGCCGAAGGTGCCGACCCTGACGTACTTGTCTTGGTCTTGAACAGAGACGTCCATTCGTGGAGCAGCGACTTCAGATCTACACAGCGTACGGCGCATGACTTCATGGAGCTCTTGGTCTCCACCGAGCTGAACCTCGCTCGCGTGGCGCTCGGCGTACTGACCAGTTCTGCCGAAGAGTTCGAAACCATCAAAGCTGCAGCAGCTCGTTTCCCCCTTGCACGAACGTCGCTCTATCTCCGCAAAGACGACGATAAGAGCGTGACATATCAAGACCGGCACAACCCCCAAGTGCAGCTGGCTCGCAGGTCAGCCATTGCAAAGCTCCGCAACTATATCATGCTCTCTGCTCTTCAGGACGAACGCCACATTATATGGCTCGACGCCGACGTGGTAGAGCTGTCCAAAGATATCGTACAAACTATGATCGGTCATTCGGAGACCAAGGACGAAGCAATTATCATCACAGCCGCCTGCCACCAAAATCAAATGTCCAATTACGACAAGAACGCCTGGAAAGTCAACTCGCCGCAACTACTGAGCCCGGTGGCAGATGGAGATCGTGATGCAGCTATTCAGCAGTTGGTGGCTGAACGGCGGATGATACCTGATCTTATCAGAGACACGAACGATAGCGCGCTCATACCTCTCGACAGTGTGGGCGGCACTATCCTCTACATCCAGTCTAGTCTCGTGAGGCAAGGACTCACATTCCCGCACTTCAACGTAGTAGGCACTACATGGGCTCAGAGAGGATGGATAGGTGTAGAGACGGAAGGTCTATGCTATATGGCTCGCGAGCTTAAGGGTGGAGGGTGCTATGTGCTCGGTGGAAGCCATCATGCACGACATACAGACTGGGGTTGAGTTGGTAGAGCTTGAGTGCATGACTTCGCTGTATCGACTCATGAGCTGATCCACTGCTTCGTTTCTTGGTCTAGCAAGTCCCGCTCAGCTTGCTTCCACTCTCGAGTGACGAGTTCGGCACGTTCCGCTGAGCGCGGCGTAATATTTGCAGGGTATTCCACCGGCATGCAAACGAAGCCTTGTGTGAGCTTCTCCTGGTCCGGAAAGATTGGCTTTCCCTTCGCGTCCGTGGCTGGCTTGATATCGAATGCCCAGAGTATGCGAGACATGCCAAGGAAGAGGCTGCGTTCAGCTACATGCATGCCAGAGCATACACGTCGTCCGGCACCGAATGTGAAGTGATCCCGCTTGGTACCATCAGGATTGGTAGCGGAATCAGAGAGGCTGAGGCGATCATCAGTGTATCTTGCTGGGTTGAAACGTCGAGGATTTGGCGCACGCTTGGGATCCATGTTGATGGCCCGGACGTTGTTGAGAATACCAGCGCCCTTCGGAATGAGGTAGCCGTCGTACCAGTCATCTTGAGTGGTGGCGTGTGGCACGCCGCCCAGGATGGTCGTCGGCATCCACCGTAAGGTCTCTTTGACACATCCGTGGAGGTAGGGCATGGCAGGGTGATCTTCCATCGTTGGCAAGCGGTCAGGTCCGACGACGCGGTCGATCTCTTCTTGCGCCTTCTTCTGCGCTTCTGGGTACAGCAGCATCGCCAGAACGAAAGCGTACAATGTGCTGGAACTGGTGTCGGACCCAGCCTCTAGCAGCGTGCCGCATATGTACGCCGCTTGGTCATCGCTAAAGCCGTCTTTCCTCTGCGCCTCAGCCATACCAACACAGAAGCACTGCTTGATGCTCCGGTCGGCATAAGCCTGCTTGGCATTCAGCCAATGGCTGAGGTACAGCTGCTTCTCTTTCGCATGCATCTGCTTGGCCCGCTTCTTAGTCGGCGATGCCCAGTCTGGAAGCCGCCTGAGTAAAGGGAAGAAGTCAATGAGAGCTGCCGTTCCGGTCTGGTTGATCTCAGCAAACTCGCTGAAGCCTTCGAAGAGCTGCTTGAGCGCCGCATTCTCGTATGTTGGTGTCCGCCAGCCGAAGACCATCGTTGTCGTCAAGGCATTGGAGTACCTGCGGATATGCTTGAGAAAGCCTTCCGGTTCTTGTAGGAGATCGTAGAGCATCTGCTTGTTCTCCAACATCTGGTATGGGACATAGTTTCTCGCCACATTCAAATTGAGGAGGTTGTGGACCATCTTTCGGACCGAGCGCCAGGTTGGGCCATAATGCTATCCGAGTCAGCTAGAGGGACGCCGTCTCAGAGAACAAGCAGTCTCACCATCATCAGCATTCGCAGACCACCGCTGCACAACTCTTGGCCGATGTACATCTCCGTCCGGTCTGAGTAGATGCCACTTCTGCGATCTAGGAGCTCCTTCACAGCCTCATCGCTGGAAAGTACAACCATGGTCTTCGTACCCAGTATGAGGCTGTAGCACGGTCCCTACTCTTGCGCCCACTTCTGGAATTGCAGATGAGCATCTCTTTGCGGCATCTATCCCTTCGTCAGTAGTATAAGGAGCAAAGCTGGGTGGGCTTCTAAGTACCTGGTGAATGTTCCCGATGATTGGCAGAGTTGGCGGGCCAGGTGGATAGTCCTTCGGCCGACGACCAGTGTTCCAGAACAAGCCAACGAGCGCAGCCAGAAGCGTGGCGACTCCTAAGGCAAGGTACATGGAGGGCATTCTGTCTATGAGTATCTTCGTCGTTACGCTATCAGCAGAGGACGATCGGTCACCGGCGAAGCTTGGCAGCATCTGCCGCGGCGACCTGGTGACTATTATATACCACAGGTCACTCACGTAGCTATCGCGGGACCTAGCTAGCCATGCGCGTATGGGTGCCGGTATGCAGGGTATATGGCTAAGGTACTGCAGGCGAAAGCGGGGATGGATGGGCGGATCCTTGGAGAGAGTACCATTGTACCTATCAGAAACCCTCGTGGTTGTATAGCTTGCGGCTGACTGATAGCCAGTCTCAAAGTATTGTTACACAACACTCCGTGTGACCATCCAATCTCTCATCCGCAAACAGCTTTTTGAGTCTCTTCCGTATAGAAGCGCAGCAGCTCCCCCCCGACCCACCTCAAGTCGGTGATCGTCTCGGGAAGTGCAGCTCGACTTGAGCGCTACCATCTTCCATTACCTGGTCCTTACCGATGTACCTGCCGCAATGCATTCTGCGATGTAATGTCAGCTATCTGAGCCGAAACAGGGACAGCAGCCGTGAAGACTTACTCCCAGTAATCAGTGCCTGTCACGATGGTCTTCGCACAGCAAATGTATTGCTTCACCGACCCATGGACATCCTCTCCGTTCGCAAGCATAGACTTCTCGACTGCATCGAACTCCTTCCGAGCTTCGCGAGTCATCTGCAACACTTTGTCGATGGCATGCTGTAGCGAGGTATGCTCATGATGCGCCAACAGCAGTACGGAATTGTCTAGCTGGCCGTCACGGGCGTCCTTTTGCACCGAGTGTAGCTCGTTGATGAGTGCACACAGCTTCGATGCAAGACGTCCAATTTCCTGAATCTCCGCCCGCGCAGATACCTCTGATGGCATGACGTACGACATCGCAAATTCGCTCTGGGTAAGGCTGGGCTTGATCGCGATGTTGGCAAGTCGATCGTCAAGGTGCTCCTGCGGCATTGGAAGGCTTTCCTTCGTACGGGTGCCTTGGGCTTGCTCGACGGACTCGACCCACTCCACCATATATTGCCGCAGTCGCTCGACCGACCGTACCGCCATGCCTGCACGCATCTCCAATAGCGGCTCGTACAGCATTGCCACCGTCGGACGACACCCGTATGGCGGCTTCGCCACTTCGACAGAGAGCTTAGCAGACAGACAAGCCTCGATGCACTTCTTCGTCTCCACGCACACCTTCAGTGTCCCTTCCATGTCTTCCGCAAGAACACCTCCGGCATCGATCTCGTCGTCCCAGAAGAAGATCCAGTACATGTACTTCGCAATCGTGACTAGCCTGTTTACCGTGCTGTGTGGGTAGAAGGCCGCGGCTACGACAGCGAAATCGGCCTTCTGACGGTACTCCTGTTTGAGCTTGGCAGGCAGATGCACTTTACATTCGAGCCAGTTATCGATCTGGACGTTTACCTAAAAATTTAGGGTTAGCTTGTCAACCTGGCTGGATTGGAGGGTAGATCAATGCGCAAAAGCAGCATCAGCCATCTCTGCGGCCTGCCGGCTGCTCTTTTGCTTGTTGTGCTTCGTAGATGACGGGGATCCTAAACAACATGCGAGCATTCGAGACACCATTGGCTTTTCGAAAGTTGCCAGCATACCGACAGAGATAGCTCCTACTGCTCCGACAAGGTCTCCTGAATTTTGCGTACGGCGTCTACTTCAGGGTGCACAGCGTACTCCCAGTCTTGGAAAATCTGGCGCAGGCTTGGGATGGTAGCTCGTTGGCCTTCGAGTGCGCTAGTGAGCGTCTGCCGCTCGCTTGCAACGGTGTGATCATCATGGTTTTCTGTGCTTGGGGGTGTAGGTGTATGGCATCTAGTGGCATAGCCGGAGTCGGAGTCGGTCCCCATATTGCTCGGCAGAGCTGTTGAGCTGGAGGTACTGATGCCCAAGTGTACCTTGATATAACCGGATCGTGTAAGTAAGCAGTGTAAAATGCGATAGAGAAAGTGGATCCTTGACGGCAACCTCTTCGCACAGAATGACGTTTTCTGAGCAGAGATTTCCTAGTAAGACTTCGCTTGTGAGCTTTCGATGTGGAAGGTACGATGCGTCATGTCTGTTCATATGACATATGCTCAACACTCGGAGATCTCTCCGGCAATGCATACCGATGTCCTTCCAGCGCAAAGCTGAGTAGCTCCATCTTCAAGCAAGGCTGGACGATCCGAAACGTCTCGTCTCTCGAGTTCAGCCATCGGAACTTCAACACCAGGAAGCTGGGAACATAACAAGCTCGAATTAGTCGGTTTTTATTCCCGTTCGGCCATGAAACCACAGGCATGCATCCTGGATACTGCCCCTGAAGAGCCAGACGACATCGCCTTGGGCAGTACCCGGAGATACGAGAGCGAAGCAGCCCGAGTAGGCCGGTGGAGGCACTGCCGCACTCAGTCGTTTGCTGTCGGTGAGTATTGCTGCTCTGTGAGCCGCGCGACGACGATCGATTGCCGGTTTCCGTCGTTGCATGCTTCGGAGTCAAAGAAGAGCAAGCGTGCAGGGTTCCGTATTGCTTAAAGGAGGCGTAAACTCGCTGTCCCGGAGCAAACAGTGGGCATGACATATGTACCACTCCCAGTTCCAGTGTATTGGACATTGTAAGCACAAGACCACTTTGATTGAGTATAAATTGTTGCTGTTACTGTGTTGTAAAGGTGAGTCTCCACTTCAACGGCTCCAGGTGACCTGCTCCCCAATGCTAAGAGCTCCCGTTTGCATCTTGACATGTGAACGAACGCTATACCGCTTTGAGGAGTCACGGACGGCACGATCCTTTTTTTCCCTTCTAGCAGGGGCGTGTGCTAGCGGCGATACCGAGAGTACAAATTTGCAGAGTTTTCTCGATCAAGTATATTGAAACATTGCATTACCGTCCATCACAAAACAAGATGGCCGATGACACCAAGTCCCGCCCGAGCTCTATGAGCGAAGGTACCAACCTCACCATCAGCGAGAGGCTCGCCGCAGCCGCTACGCAAGCCCTCAATACCAGTAAGACTTCCCTTCCGTTCGCATCTTATAATTTAGAACTGACCATATCTAGGAAACCCGAATACCGGCATCGACCCATCCGCTGCGTACTACTCCCGCCTCGCCGCCGACGAGGAGAAGGCCCGCCGCCGCATTAGCTACAAGCAGCAGTACGACGCCTTCGAGGCTGAGTCCGAGACCCGCCGCCAGAAGGTTAGGTACCTTGTGAGCCGGAACGACGTCTGGGACCAGAACCTGGCCAAGAACGACAAGGAGGTCGACGCATGCAAGCAGCTCGAGGGAGGCATAGCCCGCATCGCTGAGCTGGAGGCTCACAGCGACCAGATGAAGAAGGATAGGAACGAGTTCAATGCTCAGTTCAAGAGCGATGTGGATGGGGCGAAAAAGGACATCGAGGTCCAAGCGAAGTGGGATGCATACTTCGAGCTGAGGAGCGATGAGGTGCCTGTGGATGAAGAGGAGTAGATGGAACCATGTTACGAGGAAGTTCCAATGCGAAAGAGTATCGTATCCTCGCGCCGCTGTCACTGGGCTGTGCATAGTGCGTATACTTCACAACTGCCCACATAGACTTCTCAAATGGCAACACCATCCACATTTTCCCTGCCAACGTCGATCAAGGTACTCTCTCCAGGCTTGGTCTGACCCACTACACCGTTGCACAATCTCTCCCTTCTCCCTCTATCCAACGTCTGATCCCCCGTACGTCCCATCCGGCCATATACTTCTGATCTTCCAGGCTATACTTCAGTCTCGCACCGACAGGCATTGCTTCTCCGACAGATCCGCGCAACTCAAGCCCTTTCGGCCGTTCAGCATACCTAGGCTGAAAGATATTGAAAATGTGCATCTTGGTAGATGATCAGTCCACTGGAAACATTGCTCTGAGGATTTGCATGCTACACCACAAGCATCGAATGAATCATTAGGGTGAGTAGGAGAACTCGGATCGCTAGGGGCGGCGTACCCGTCCATCCCCGTATTACACCAGTCATTGCGGACCTCCACTTCTGTCAGATTCAG
Organism: Neocatenulostroma microsporum; assembly: GCA_022814695.1. Lineage (NCBI taxonomy): Eukaryota > Fungi > Ascomycota > Dothideomycetes > Mycosphaerellales > Teratosphaeriaceae > Neocatenulostroma > Neocatenulostroma microsporum. The sequence continues at coordinate 47,256 of JAKLLW010000014.1, forward strand.
GTATCCTACCAGGTCCGCATACAGCAACGCACGGCGAGTCTTACGCCGGCTTTGTTCCCACCTCCACATTTCTACCGTGTCTTCCGGCGTGGTCCCATGCAGGCTAATGACAGGCTGACACCAATACCGGTCCGAGAAGGGAATGTGATGCAACGGAAGTGGGTTGAACATAGGCCAGAGTCCGCCGAGAGATGTTTGCGCATCATCTCGTAGTGCACAACTGAGTATTGAGGCCCCGCAGCAACTGCTCATCGGATTAGTTGCCCATCGCTCGCTCAAGGTCGATCCGACGTAGACACCATCAGGGCCGAAGTCGTCGTTGACAAGCCTCTTCACTGCGGCGCGAGACAGGATGTAACCTGATTCGATGGCCGCCATTGGTTGATCCGGTGATGATCCAGGCACTGGTGAGCCAAAGTAAAGCGGGACGTCGGCATTGAAGTTTGAGAGCAATCGGAATACATTGTCCCATACAATATACGTGTCTGCTTGGTAAAAGAAGTACCACCGCTTCCCGGGTCGCATGCGCCAGGCGAGTGGCACCTGCGGAAGCAATTTCAGAGTGTCACACTCCCACCCCTCCACCGTCACGTCGTTCATGTTCATGGAGTCAGGTGGCCCATGACCGCCAAGTTCTTTCTGTAAGAAGCGTTCGAAAAAGCGCTGACTTGGCTCCTTGCGACCAGTGAGCGATGCGGCGAGGACGTCGACGCTTTCGTGGCCTTGAAATCCATCGTCTCTGTCGGAGAAGATCAGAAAATCGTCGAGACAAGCAGAAACACTCTGGAGCTGCGATTGCACTTGGTTCCCGGAAAGGCCGTGCTCGGTCACCAGCACTGCCTGCAAGTCGCGGAGGACGTGTTTCGGGAAGGCCCGACATAGATCTGCGGTAGTCTTGTCTTCGATGTCCTGATGGACAGGGACAAACTCAGATTGGGTACGCCACGTGTAGAATTCCGGTCGATCGGATAGGCCTGTGATGTCTTCGCTATAGCCCAGTCAGCCTCCAAAGAGGAGCAGGACGGCCAGCGCAGACAGTGTGTTATACCCCATCATCCTACCATGGCTACATGCTGCAGCGACATGCCAGGCTTGTCATCCACTGCCATTGCCTGGCCGAAGGCTGCGTTACAGCGTACCTGCTTGATTGAGCCTTCAAATCCTGCCGGCAGTGGGTATTGGAAGGATGCAGTCTACAACGAGGCATGTATTCTTCTGCGGTCCTGCGGACATAGAAAATGTCAGAGAGCAGAAGGAAAGCGTGGGGTGAACAGGACCTCTCATTTCGGCAAACCCGACGGTATCGGGGGTCCGGCAGACCAACACGCTGCGCCGCACGCGACGCTGCCTCCAGCTCTTCCGCACCACCGATTCATCTCAGCGCTGTCCCATCGGGTGGACCTCATTGGCGCCCATGAAGAGATCGGGACGGGTCTTGCGGGCCTACTCCGGACGAGCGTCCATCACAGTCACACTTCGTAAGCGTCCTGCAAAGCTGACTTGTTGCAGCAAGCGGCGAAGCGCTGCTTCGGCTCATCAGAAAGGACGAGCATCTGAGACAGTAGTATGCTCTCGGTGAGCGATCGTGTGGTAACGTATTTGCAAGCGAAGAATCAGTTTCTGGTGTATACACTGGTTGCAAGCAGATGCTTGGACAAAGGAAGTAGACATGATCGGAGACGGTCTCGACAGTCCTCGAACAACTAGGTGTGAAGGGAGAGGAAGAGAACCAAATATCACACCAAACTTCCTTTGGTTGGTGGGGTCTTAGTAACAAGCTCGACGCTAACAAGACGACCCTCAAACGGCATCTGATGAAGAGATGTCTTCTTGCATGACTTCTCGTTCTACAAACATCACAAGGCGTTCTGCTGCCCTCATCTCAATCCTCTAGGTCTGCTGCTCCTCTGACGATCTCTGCGGTCAGTCCCCACCAGGTCGAGCCCCAGGCAGCTCACCCGCCTCCTGGCGCTCGGCAAGTTCATGCCAAACAGGCATGCTATCTGACCGCCACGCAGGAGCTTCTCCGTATCCTCCATCTCCTTGCTTCCCATCTCCGACTGGTATGGCAGTATGCGTGGCTAGCTCTTTCGCGACCAGTGGGCTGTCCTGGCTCATAGTTTCTGAGAAGCGTCGACGTGATCGAGAGCGCCAGACCAGGAAAGCCATCAGAGCAATAGCTAGTAGGCCGAGCGGCACGCCAATTGCGATGCCAATTGTCGTATCAAGATGCGAGGAGGAGTCAGGACTTGACGATGGCGAGGGCGAGAGTGATGGTGAAGCGACAGCACTCCCCGTGCTACTTGCGCTGGTACTGGATGATGTTGCTGTACTTGTATCGCTAACGGACATCGAGGAGCTGATAACAAGCTGGCTGGTGTCGTCGGCGGTGCCGTTGTTCGGAAAGAAGAAGGCGCCAAAATCTGGCCCCGAGAAGTTGGGAGGGCTCTGTTGGTCGCAACATGCTACGCTATCTCCAGGATGCGAGCAGCACCACCAGTTAGTTCCGTTCTCAAATCCACAGAAGAGGATGTTGGCGAAATCTCCTGTAACCTCTGTTGCCCATCTGGTCAGCAAATTGTTCTTTCGTGCACGAAATATTCTTCTCTGAGGGGAGTATACCATTGGCGCAAACGGTGGCACACGCGGGCGAGCTAAAGTCACGATCTGTACAGCCGGCTCTGTAGAAATACCCAGCATTGCCGCTACAGAGTCCCGTTGTCGTACAGACGTCGGTAGGTCCACAGCACGCGGAACCGCTGTCAGATGTTCCATTGCATGCTACGCCGCCAGCTGGCTGTCCGTTTGGGTAGTAGCAAGTCGACATCCCGGACGGAAAGCGTATCAAAAAAGCGCAGAACGCTTTGGAGGCTGCGCAGAGCAGCAGCAGCTGTTGTAGTCGACATCCGTCCTCACAGCAGGGTATTGAGGTGGAAAGCGGGCCAGGCTGTGCCACCCGAGACGCTGTTAATATATCACAGCCTTGCGGCGCTTGCTGAAACTCCTCCGCGTCGTCCCATTCGCTGGGACCACCCCACGCTGCATTGACGCCTCGCCGGCTAGATCGAGCATTTGTACTCAAGGGCAGCAGTCTTCCGTTGTGAACCGTTCTTCGGAATCTGCACATCCGACAATGGGATTGCGCTGTTCCTGCATCTCCAACATTCGCCTTCAGCCAGGACGATGCCTTCTACTTACCTACAATTCCCGAGCTACTGTTGCAGCTGCCCTTCCCAAATCCGAGTCTCCTGGCTCCAGTCCATAGCGTGCGATATTCATAACGTACCCGGGAGTAATCTGCAGCTCTTGAGCGATATTACTACCAACCAGACCTCGATTGATCAGTAACAGTTTGGGTATGCGATGCAGCCAACTCATGCTCATCACGCAAAACGTCGGCATCGTTCAGCTCAAAAGCAAAGTTCCACAGCTTCTCAGCCACAGACCTGTTGTACTTCGCAGCCTTGCCAAAGTCGTTCCCCTTTGAGCTTTTCTGGCCGATGTGCTGAATAACACTAGGCGTGAGCGCCCAACGCAGTTCGTTATGCTCATCAGCATACTGCTCGATCAACATGTCCACAAAACCGGTGTGCGCCATCTTGAACCAGCGAATGAGCTCTTGCGCTTTGTGTCGCGGGAAGACCAGGCCCTGTGAGCAGCAGCCGTAGTTCTCCATCTCGTTGACTCCAGCCGGCAGCGGCAGAGTCGTCACTTTGCCGACGGCAAAGAACAGGATGATAACCAACGGCATGGCTACACAACAGATGGCAAACATGGAGCTCGGGGTCATAATCCGCATCGTGGCCGGAAACCTGAGACGGACTGCGTGGAGTAAGCTAGCAGAGACCGCGATGATGCATATGGAAGCCAGTGTTCGCAGAGGCCAGTCCTCACTATTCCAGCCCAACAACTCTTCAGTATAGAACAGGCGCAGATATAAAAAGTCTTCGCTGGCCCGTTTCAGAGCAGACTGGTTCTCCGCTTGCTGTATCCCGTCCAAAGTTCGATGGAGCCACCCGTTCATAGCGAGCACATCATCCTCAAGCAGGGCAATGTATGGTGATTGGGTTGCGTAGCATGCTTCCAGCAGGTACGTATAGTCGAACAAGCCCTTCTCGCGCATCAACCTTTCCTGTTCTAGTTGCTCCACATGGTCGAGTTCGCTCTGTGGAAGGTTGTACAGCAAAACATTGTCTGCCAGGCTCTCCAGCCAAGCCTCGTGGTATGCGGGATGTGTCGAAGGGTCGGTGTGCGGTATGAAGACGACGAGGTGTATGGCGTTTCTCTCCTCTTGCGTGAGACCATCGAGTAGAGACCCAATCGTCGTGCGCAGATAACGCGCTCCATTTCGAGCGATTGACGGAATCCCGACGCATAAGGGAGCAGTAGCGTTGGTTCCATGGAATGGCGGCGATGTCGAGGCAGCGAGAATGTACTGTTCAGCCTGTTCCTTGCGAATGGCGGAGTAAAGCGGTTGGTATGCAGTGTCCGGGTCAAAGAACCATGAGCCTGGATCCCTAGAAGAGAGCCCGCTCACGCAATAAATGGCGAGGAGGTACAGTGCCAGGAAGGAAGAGATGGCGACGCCCCACGGTGTTGCCAAAGTCCTCAATAGCATGTCACAAGGGCGCACGGATGTCTCCTGGGAAGGGTTGACACGTTCTTGTAGCTGTACGAAGAGTGTTCCGACAGCCAGTCCTAAACGTCCTCTGAGTACCAACGGCAATATGGGAAAGTGGAATGGAGAAGAACAGATGGGACGAATACATGAAATCCACACATACCGCGATTTGGTCAGTCTACCCTGTCGTATGAGTGACGCACCGCGATGGTGACCACCGTTCCGTATTGGCATAATGTTGGCATCCAGGCAGAAGGAAGCCAGCAGGAGCCATCGGAGGAAACTGCGGCCAGTCAATTTCTCCTTCGTCTGCGGCATAGTGGCGGCCAAGGACTCGCAGTCGTAATGCTTCATCCCAAATTGCTAACTTCACCTTGGCGGCAATGATTAGGTTGTCGGCGCTGAACTTAAGATAGGAACGCTTTCCGCGGTATGATGTTACCGGCGCTCCTGGAGGGACAGCGAGTCAGGCGAGTCTTCGTCCAGACTTCCATGCTGTGGATGAAGCGTTGTATCATCTCGCTCTCAACGAAGAACCACCCTCGCACACCAGGCGTCTGCTGGAGTGCTATTCAATGCTTGCACCTCGGTGAGACACGTCCATCGCAAATCGCGCCCTCGAATCCTGTCGCATGTCGAGAGATGCGAGCCGTACTATGGCAGCCGCATCAATACCGGGGCCCGGGACGCATGAAGGATGCTGGATGGCGTCCTGCTGCGTTGCGCATGCTCGTATTCAGGACGAAGGTACCGCGCCAGTCGTAGATTCGGCAAGCCTCAAGAGAGCAGGACGACGTTCGTCGCTCGCGCTGCAGCCAATGCAGTCCGTCCTCTAGATAGTGGATCAAGGGAAGCTGCATCATATCTCGAGATAGGCGTTGCGTTGGTAGTTGAGGATGCACAAGGAGAATAAGAAGAAAGACACAGTGGCCGGATTTGGCAAGCGAGTTATGGGCCGAGCTCCGACCGGCGCCTCCTCGCCTCGCTCCAAGACAACAACTCAATACTCACGACAGATACAGAACAGACCGGTATAAGGCGCGAAACGCTATACACGCCATCTTACGATGTATATATATGCTATCAGTCCGCATGCTTCAGTATAGGGATAGAGTGCATAGCGTTGTTCTTCTCCCGGCCTCTTTAAAATACGAACTTTTGACGATGGAAGCTACTACCCCTTATTTTCCAACATGAACTTACCCGAAGATTGGGTGACCACCTGACGCAGTTTTCTTGACGACCCAATGCGATCCAGCAGCTATCTGCAACTATGTGTGTCATTGCACCAGATGCTTCACAGATCGGGTACTTTCGTTGACCTCGTACAACTGCAGTGCTTAGAGACGTAAGGCTGTAACGAGATTACAACATCCTTGCATTGCAAAGACTGCTCATCACAAGCAATCTAGCTCGCCTCTCCACCATCGTCAACGGCTCATCGCACGCAACTCGGAAATTTTCTGTCCTCGACCTTTAGCACCAGCTTTCAATGTCCATGCTGTCGCCAGGTATCACCCGCACCACCTGACTTGCGCCATGAGCTTGTGTTTCGCCTAGGTCTGCTCATCCACCTTCTCCCCTCCTTTCATGTTCTTGGAGTCCTCCTTGAGAGCCTCCTTGAGAGCCTCCGATCGCGTTGCGCTCGGCCTGCGGTCGTAGAGGTTGCTCAGCCACGTCCTCTGGTTTGGGTCGGTACTTGGGATGATGCAGCGGTACTTGAGATGGGCCTGACGGAAGGGAGTGTAGCGGTCCTGGCTGACGTTGCGGCAGTACTTCGCGGACGTTCCACGAACACGGTCCGGTGTTGGACCACGCCTTGAGTGGTTCAGCGTCCCGCAGTGGCGGCAGGTGACCTCGCACTCGAACCACTGGTGGCCTTCGGCTGCGCAGTGCAGGCAGCGGTTTGGGTCATCGTGCTGCGGACCGGTCTGGTCGGCGTGTGGGTTCTTCTTCTCGTCTTCCTGCTTCTTCATAGCCTCGGTGATCGCCACATGCTGGTTCATCTTGGCTTGCTGGGGCTTAGAGAACGGTTGTTTGGAGAGATGGAGCCAGTGTAGAACAGGTACAGAGGCTGGTCGGCAGCGTTGTAGTTTCTGCAAAGCTGTTGAGAAAGTAGTGGGCTACAGCCGTTGTTTTATGCGTTTCATTTCCATAGATTCACTATTCGCCAAAGCGCAAAGGTTCGGCGAACATTCACATCTCACAGAGTGTCCGTGTAGGGCGTGCAACACCGCAGATCGTGCATTCAAGGTTGTACTTACCGTGGCCGAACAGAACACGGCCGACGCCAGACCATCATCCTTAGTCGTTGTCGACAGCTTCCGAGATGCGCATTGCTCGCATTGCTCTGTACGGTCTCGCCCGGACAAGTACGCTGCTGTCTTAGCAAGCGTTCCCTCGTCGCCATGTCTGTGACTAGCATACAGAGAACTCCTACGTTACCCTTGTTATCATCCATAGCTTCCAGAGTAATGAGCAGCGGGTGCTTGCTCTCCCTGGAAGTGAGAAGCATTCTATATGCCTGATCGTTGTCTCAATCGGGTAGACCCCCAGACTGCACCAAAGCTTCTATCATCCAGAAGATATTCGTCTTTCCTCCCTAGCTGCTGTACCACGTCGCCAGCTCCTGCTTAATCGCGGAAATCGCTCCGCGGCGCCAGTCACTAACGTGTCGCACGGTTTGGTGCTAGCTGGCATGCTCCAGCCTGGTGTTTCTCGCAGGTAGTTGGTGTACGGACGTGAGGCGATGCGTACTTGATGACAGTCTCGAGCTCGGAGGACGAGCACCCGTAAATACCCCCAGCGTTACAGATGGACCCCATACGTACGGGGGTAGAGAGCTCATCATCTAGCCTAAAGTCATCTGAAGAGGGGCAAACCGTGCCTGAGCTCAGTACCTGTATGCATTGTGCATGAGACTGCGAAGTCGAGTAGGCATGTAGGTCCATGTGCAGGAGCATCAGAGTCGTGGCTGATATGCATGGCTTCCAGCACAAATTCGTTCGTGGAGAGAAGAGCTGGAAAGCCATGCAGGAGACATGCGGGGGATGGTGAGGGTATGATAGCAGAAGACGGGTTGAGTTGTTCGTAAGATGGGAAAGCCGGCAATATCCCGGCAACTCCCATATTAGGTATAGCGCCAATGGCACACTTCACCCTTTTCATCACGCTGCCTACCTTGTGCTCCAGTACACCATCATCAACATCCTCCATTACGCAGACCATTGGGTACGATCTTCTTGTGCAAGTAGCTGGCTTACTTGCACTGGATTTCTTGAGACGTCTGCTGGCACTCGGCGAGCCAGCAGACTCACATACACTCTGTCAACCTGACGACCATCAAATGGTAGCTACTTGTCGCATACGTGATACTACTGACTACACAAAACCAGGAAAGCCCGGATTAGGAGGACCACGTTTGTCGTCTCGCGACTTTAGCCGCTCTGCTTCAACGTGCAGAATACGCTGCTTTTCCCGACCGCTAGCAAATCGAGCTTGACTGCCGCTATCTTCAGCATCCACCGCCCGTGCGCCTATACCCGAAGCCACTGAACCTCTGGCTGGAGGACTTGGGGATATTTTGTTTGGATCAAGCGCATGATTGACACGGTTCGCATCTCTCTTGAACCGCTCAATGCGATCAGCATCCACGCCCCTTACCAACGCAGCTTCCCAGCTTGGCGGGTAGCCACCACTACCCTGATTGCCGAATTGCGACTCAGGCGCATCGCTGCAATCATCTGGGATTGCGCCAGCATCGAACGCTTGGCGCAGGGCCTCGTCGTATGCTTCTTGCGCCTCGCCGATGTGCCTTGTAGCGAGGTTGCGTTCTTCGAAATATCTTTGGTCGAACTCCTCTCGATTGCCAACATCCGTCTGGCGGCCTGCAGCCAGGTCTGCCTCAAACTCAGCCAGCAAGTCGTCATATGTATTGCGGACATGATCGAATTTCCACCGCGCATTTGAGAGGACTATCCGTGTCTGCTCTAATTCCTGCCTCAACCTGGCCTTGTCGCCCTCCTCGGTACCAGGCGGGAATACTGCGTCATCGAAGCTCTCGGACGGCACGACCACGCCAGCTGCGATGAGCGCATCATATGCGAGCTGGCATAGGCGTATCACTCTTGCTCTGCTGAGAGAAGGCACACGATCAAGAAGCAATTGCAGCTCATCACGCTTCTTCGTAGAGACCTTTAGTGTCTTGCGATACTCGTCCACCTTCTGCTCCACGAACAAGACGTCGTGCCAAGGATGTTCCGGATCGGCTCTGCATTCGGTCAGAATACCACGCACATCCTCTAATGCAGCTTCTACCGTTCCAATGCCTTCGACGTGGAACTCACGGTCGGCTGCATTCTTTCGATCGGCTTGCCTGGTAGCGTAATCTGCCGAGAGCTGCTCGGCCAGATCTTCCGTGGCTCCTGGTAGCTGTAGACGCATGATATCAATATCAGCCTGGCCAGATTCTTGGTCAATTACAAGACCGTGCAAGTCGTCTTCTAGCTGCAGGAGGTTTCTCAACTCCTCGGTGATCTTCTGATCAATTATAGTTGCATGTCCATCCGCCTCTTCCTTCGCTTGGCGTATCTCATCCAATTGATCCTCAGAGTCTGGCCCCTCCACTGCGCGGATGCCTTGGTCGTCCTCCTCGAGCTCGCGTAGCCGGTTCTCTACTACTCTACGCTCTCCATCGAGTCTTTCCAGCACCCTACAACTCGGAAGCATCAGACGGAATATCATCTGCACATTACTTTGGTGGCCTCCGATCTGGGTCCTCGGCGATACAACGGGCACCTCGATGATCTGCGCTACCTTGGCGGGCGCTGGCATGTCCTGCTTTTTCGCCCCTCGCCTTCCGAGAGACTTCTCGTGGATTTTCTCGGGGAGTGATTTCCCATGAAGGTTTTGCTTTCGGCGACGTCTTCGTGGATCGAAAGGTCCTGGGTGGATCATTGGTGGACTGGATGCCCATTGTTTGTGCAAAGGTTGGAGCTCTCTCGCACTGAACTTCAGCCATCCCGGGATTGTATACGGGAAGAAGAATCTGCCGTGGTGGGCCGCAAGCAGTTCTGCTCGCCTAAACGCCGCTTGCGACAGCCTTGCGTAAAGCAGCCCGCCCGTCCTGAGGTCGTCTGCCAACTGTCGGCGTTGCGGACTCTCGTTCTGCCGGCCATTGCTGCGTGTGCGTAAACGAGTATCCTTCAGAATTGCCCGTCCAAGTCTGTCATCTACGGGCCCTCGCTTCCGAGCTTTTGGCATTGGTGTATACTTTCTTACTGTCTGCACACCTCGGATCTCTAAAGCTTAGGTATATACTAAACATCATACAGTGTCGACGTCGAGAAGAATCCAACGGTCGCGGTCTTTGAGGTGGTGGTCCGCTTTGTCTTTGTGTGCCCCCAATCCGGGAAGCAAACGAGACGAGAAGTGGCTGCAGTCTGGACGCCAAATGGAACCGACAAAGGGTTGTCGACAAAGGAAAGTGACACAAGAGGCCTTCGAGCGCTAGTCCCTGAAGGAGGTGAAGGCAGTCGAGAATGAGCACCCACAACGTGCAAACGACATACGTTTGAGTGCAATAACGTAACCAGAATGGCACACCAAAGTGAGTCTTTTGGAAATTCACACGTTTAGCTGACTTCTCAATACTGTGGGTACAGGGAGTTGCTCGATAATTGCAGAAGACTATGAAGGCTCCCACAGAGTTACGAGTCCCTAATTCTGGATAGCCTTCAGCCGTGAATTGCTGTACGATGATCCCGCTTTGGTTTTTTCGTCGTTTGAATATGGGTGAATGTATGCGCGTGCTCTGTGCTGCGGGCCTTGGCTCCGGTGCACGCTCCCACTTCTTCTCGAATGGAGTCACTTCCTCTCGAAGACATCTACTTGGACTTGATCCAGAAAGAAGAATCAGGGCGTGGTGGTATCGGGCGCTCATCTTCTCCTCGACTGGATCGCGCACCATCGCCACAATCTGCGCTGCATCATCAGGCTTGCACCGTCTTCTTCGACCCCGTCCATTCACCAGTAAAGCGCATGCTTTGGCTCGAGCCGCCCAAAAAGCTACTGTCCCTACCTCAATCACGCTGGCTCTCCGACTTGGACTTCGCCTTCGAAGTGCTTCAAGATAGTCGAGACCATTAGCACACGCCGCTGTCAGTCACAACGCTCCCTCCAGCATGGCCGCGAGTGTAGGAGCGGCAAAGAGAGCACCGCCGAGCGAGGAAGAGCTTCCTGCTCCCAGGCATACGAAGCGGCAGAAGCTAAGCGACGGTCAGCCCACTCCGGCCAGTAGCAACCAACGGCAGGAGCCAGGTCCAAATGGACGACAGGATGCTAGAACCGCGGGTTCAGGCTTGACGCTCTCTCTGACTGAGTTCAACGACTTCATCTCGGCTCCCACGATGTGCATACATTGCGGCAGCCTCGAGCACGAGTGGTACCGCTGCAACATGACATGCCTGCACTGCAACACCGACGAACACACGGAATCACGCGAGACCGCAGCCAAGCAATGTGCTCGCATAGAATTGCCAGAGATGTACGCGGAGTGGCGTGCTCGGAGTTCCATGTACTTCAGGCATATGCATGGCGAACACCGTGACCTGGGCCTCAATCAGCAGGCCCCAGCCCATGTTGATCTCGCAGCTGGAGAAGTGCTTGGTATTGTTGGGCGACGACATGCGGATCGATACCCAAAAACCGCTCTCTCAAAGTTGATTGCGGTGCTCTCGCAGCAAACATCGCCTCCAATCCCGGCGGGTAGCGTCCGCGACTCCCACAATGTCAACACTTCCAACAACAGCGCCAACAACCTCGCCGGCTCCAACAACATCAACCAACCTGCTACACGCAATGCTCGTCCAACGTCAACAATGCAGAGCTTCAAAGAAAGCAAAATTGAGACGGCGAAGCATGCAGAGGTATTACAAGGCGAGTACGAGTCGAAGCATGGCATGACGGCAATGAGATCATGGAGCGTGAACGGCAAGCCGCCAGTGGTCTTTGGAGACCTCATCCGGACCAGCAGCGTGACGAAATCGCGCGACGAGACTACAAAGCCAGATGACCCCACCCGCGCAGACGCCAAGGACGGTTCGGCCAGTATTAAGAACCGTATCGGGGTAGTCGTGGGTGTATACGAGCTCTTCTGCTTAGTCGTATGGCTCACGAGTAGGGGCGGACGTGGCGATGAAGGTCTGAGCGACCAGAGGAAGCCGCATTACCTCCAGGCCGCCAACGAAGACACCGTGCAGGCAGAGCTCAGCGGTGGCCTCCCGACGATCAATCTCGGTACGACCAAGCTCGACATGCCGAACAAGACCTTGATCGACATAAGCTATCCCGCACGGGTGGATTTCAAAGAGAAGGCTGCCAATGTAGGCTCTCTCAATGACGTTGAGCAATACCTACTCCTGAAGGAACTCCAATCCGGCAAGGGGTTCTTTGCCGACAATCAATCCTCTCAGTTGTTCAATCTCAAGAGGGAGCTCGAGAAGTCTCCGGATGTACAAGCTTTCCTGGAGCAGCAGAAGCCAAAAGACAAGAATCCTTACTCTGAGCGCCGCGAGTCAAAAGAGGTGAAGCCATCCGCCGCTCCTAGGAAGGTCACTCTACCCAAGAAGCCTACGATCAACGCTGCCGGTTCGGCGCAGACAAAAGTCACGAAGGTCACCAAGAAGAAGGCTGCCGATGCTCACAGCCAGGCCGTTGCCGGTGGTTTGAGCACGATGTCCGAGAGTAAGAAGAATACCGTGTCATCACTGGGGAGGGGCGTCGGCAATGTGAAGCTGCAGTCGTCTGTCGCTGGCCCCAAGAAGCGTTAGCAGGGACGTGAGTGCCGAGTGTTGACTGTCGCCGTCGACAACCTACAACATCTCACCTGGACCTACACCTACCCCTACACCAGCGACGAACTCCGTCGCTCTTTCCTACAGACCTTTCAAGCAGTTTTGGCGCGGAGCTATCGCCCGGCAGATGCATGAAAGAGTCCACCACCCGATGATGCTTTCCTTACTGTTACATGGCGACACGGATGACGATTGAAGATACAGCATTGGCGATGATGTTGGGCGGATGCACAACCTTCGGAGCTGGGCATGAATTGAGTGTGATTTTGATAGCATTGGCGGACTTCATTGGAGTCGGTGGCGCATGAATGGAGAAGGGCTATGCGAAGAGGATTGGCTGGAGTCAAGGTAAGGGATTGCCTGGTGAGCGATGGCTGGCCTAGGTGGGACATGGAAAGAGCGTGCTTCATCGTGTACTTACAGCTACCAATAATGTACGAATATGCGCATCGTACGTGCATTCTCGACAGCGTGTACTCAGACCACATTCGCTGAAGAGAATCGAATAGTGAGACTGCCACGGACGGCCGATAAGACTCGTGGATCCTCTTGTCTTATTCCATTGAGATGCCACTACCTCCTGGAAACTGCGCTGATGAACAAGCAGCTTATTCGACCACCGTAGCCAGTGCCAACGGAAATCTTTGTTGCATTGAGGACCACGACATGCGTCTTCTCTTCCACACCATTCCAGCAAGCTTTATCGCTAATTAAGGCTTCAGCATCCCTACAAGTATGGCGCAATCCTCATGCATCGGTACGCCTCTCCCTACGCCAGCGAGCTCCCCTCCGCGGCACAGGTGTCATGACAACCCCAGCACCAAAGATCCCCTTCCGCTCCATCGGAGTAGGCGAAGGCGGCACCTTCACATTCCGTCAACCACGACACAACAGTGAGAACGACCCAACGGAAACCGAGCTGATCCACTCAATCGGCACAGAAGGCTTGATTACTTGTGTAGGCGTCTACTTTGCCCTGCCAGAAAATCGCTGCTTCTGCGCTCACATCAACGCGTCAGTGAAGTACGAGATGGAATTCGCAGACGAGACAATCACGAATTACCGACGAACATGCAGCAATGAGGAAGGTGCGTCTATTAAGAAGTTGGTGCTAGAGCAGCTGCGCGATCACGCTAGAGACGAAGGCTGGGATGCGCAGGTCCAGGATCAGAAGGTCAAGGAGACGATATTACTTGCTTGTCCCGAGCAGCTCCACGACGGCGAGCGCCAGACCGGATCGTGGGCGATACAAGCGATCGAGGAGTTTGTGGGCATGTCCGGAGAATCCGGACTAAAGGTGGAGACGAAGTCTGGCTTTGTGGTTGATCATGATACGGGAGAGGTGGAGTGGCTGACATTTGACGCCTTCAATGCCGCGCCAGATGGGTCTGCGCCGGAGATGGTTGGGTATCACAGAGTAGATGAGCCGCGGACGGGGGACTGGTCGTTCTGCCTGCTGGAGAGGATGATGTGATCTGCAAAGTTCATGGAGAATGTCGAAGTCAATAACCAAGCGAAGGCACTAATCTGAGGCTGACCATCAAAGATCTCTGCGACAAGATCTTCTTCCCATGCGTGAACAAACACTAAACGAACCGTTCCATCATTCCTCATACCATAATTACTCATCAACCTCATCAACCTCGTCCATCGCATTCCCATCCTCATCGACCTCGTGCTCTTCTGCCTCGCCACCTCCATCAGAGTTCTCTTTGCCTATCGGATGACCCTTAGTCCATACCGGAATCTGCTCGATCCACTCATCCACACCACCAGGCAAGTCCCGTCGTTGCTCGATCAAGTACATCTTGATGTCTGCGGCTTTCACTACGATTTCGGTGACATTGAAGCGGTTCAAAGGACCCTTTTTTCCGCAATACTTCCGGAACGTCCGCTCGAACACAAGATCCCCGCTGAACTCCCTCAGCCCCTCAGTCAACCAAGACAACTCCGGCAAGGTCCACTGTACCGCCCTCGCTTCTTCGACAACACTTGGAGGCGGCCCAATCCGAGGTGTGAAGAGCGGTATACGTTCGAAGGGGAGGCCGTTTTGGTCGTACTCCGGCGCTATCTTAGGTTCAAGAAGATGCGTCTCCTTAACTCTACTAGGAAATGCTCCCTCCGCCCACCTCCTTTCCAAGTGAAGCTGTTGCCATTTATCCCTTATAGCCTTAACATGAGCTTTCTGCCTAGCTTCTTGTTCTTCTTCCCTCCGCTGTGTAGCTTCTTCTTCCACTAGTCGTTGCGTATAAGCCCTTTCTGCGTCAGCAGTATGCAGGCGCTGAAGGGCGCGACCGAAAACTTCGTAGACGAGTTTGAGAGGGGCTAGGATGCCATTTTTCACGGGGCCTTTGAGGTTGAGGCCGGTGCGCGGTTTGGGGTAATGTTCCATGCCCTTTCCGAGGTCGACAATGACGCCGATGAGGTGGCGGACGGTTTTTAGATGGCCTTTTGTGAGAGGCGAAGAAGGGTCGAGGCCACGGTCGCTGGCTTCGTAGGTCTCGATTGTGTGTCTGAGGAGTTTGACGAGGTAGGGGAAGAGCCAGTAGTAGATGCACTTCATCCATACTGGGCTGAAATCCTGATCCTCGTCGTCAGTGACGCGATGTAGAGCGTAGATTTCCTGGCTGATATGCGCAAAGTCTCCTGCTGGCTCCTCCCCACTTGATAGCTTGAGGCTGGCGTCGTTGCACGAATCAATGATGGAGCGGACCTTCTCGTCCCGCAGGTTGATTTTTCTCTTTATGCGATTGCCGCCAGCACGAGACACACCGATGTCGTTAATGGCTTTGTACGCTTTGCGGAGGCTGCGCCATTGGCCGTACATTCGATGTCGATCGATGGGCTCCATCTCCTCGGGCTCCGACTCCTCCTGTTGGGCTTCTTCGCCTTCACTCCCTTCACCACGTTCTTCCGGTTCAGCTGACTGCGTTTGCTGCCGCTTCTTAGACGTATTTGCAGCCGGTCGCGCTCCACTCGCGTCAGGCGCCTGCTTTTGCTTCCGCCTTGGCTTCTCTGGACTCTTCTGCGGACTACTGAGTGGAAGGCCAGATGCGGCAGCACCAAACATGTCACGCGCGATCTGGCTTGGTCGCTGACGTACGAAAAGCCCTCCTGGCGGTGCTTCTTCTTCCTCGGCATCGTCTTCGTCTTCTTCATCTTCTTCGGCGCCCTCAGCTGCCTGCTCGTCGGGCATATACTCGCCGTCATCTTCTGGCCCATCATTGCCACTCGCGACTTCAATCGTGTCTGCCGGTCCAACCTCCGCCCTCTCCGCCTCAGCTGCTTGCTCCCTTTCTCGTCCGACTTCCTCGGCGATCCTGGTTGATCTCGCGGATGGCTGCTTCCGCTGCTTCTGCGGGGAGATCGAAGCAGCTTTCTGCCCTCTGGTTCGAGGTGGAACACCTTCCGCTTCTGTAAGCTTCTGTTCCGCGGCCTGATCCTGTTGTCTCGCCTCCTCAGCATTCCCCTTTGACCTGGCGGATCCATGCGGTCGCCGTTTTCCCGGGTCCAGATTAGGAGACTCAGAAGGCAGCCTTGTCCCAGGCGCAAAAATCCCATTACCTGTCGCGGCTTGCTGCTCAGCCTTCTTCTTCTGTCGCGCCTCTCTCGCACGAGCTAGATGGGCTCGCTGGTCGCCGGAGGTTCTTCCAGGCTTCCCTCGCTTTGCCTTTGTAGGCTCTCGTCGTCTGGGCGAAGGCTGCTCTGCTACTTCGATTTCTTCTCCGTCTTCAGCAGCCAATCGGGCTTCTATGAACTCGCCCAATTCAGCGCTGACAGGCAGGTTTTCCTGGGCTTCCCGTACTACTCGGTCTGGGAAGTGATCCTTGTACCGAGCATTTTGTGTGCTGTTCAGCAGGTCCGTGTCGTCTTCTGTCTGTACCTGTCCTTGCACTTCCACCTGCCCTCTCGATCTCCGCGCACTATCTTGCACCTCCCGCTCCTGCTCATCGCCGGCCCCACTCAGCAGCTGCGCATCAATCGCCTCCTGATCTCTCGCAGAAAAGTCGGAATGCGATCCGGGTGCAGGCGCATATGCCTGTACTTCCTCCTTTCTCGCCTTCCGCTGCTGCTTCGTTGGACTTATCGCCCTCGCACCCTCCAATTTCCTCTTCTTAAGCTGCGGTGTAGGCTTCTCAGGTGAAGGCAGCAGATCATACGTATCCGGCCGCACTCCTTTGGTACCCTGTATACGCCGCTGCCCGGTCGGATTGCGATAAGGCGGATTCAACGAAGGGCGCTTGAGCTTGCCATCGCTCTTCCGCGGTGCAGTATTCTTTTGTAATTCTTCGCCTGTCGCGCGGAGAGCGGCGCTTATCTCTTCCTTTGAGTTGTTCGCACCCATCGCCGAAGGTAATCGTGCGAAAGGTTGCGCGCGAATGCGGTCGCCGATCGGCGGTTCTGCGGCTAAGGCAGGTACGTGTGGGAGGCCGCTTCCTAGGTGTGAGATATAGCCTGCGTCCTCCTCCTCAGAGCCTTCCTCATCCATCACATCCTCCTCATCCGAGTACTCCCCCGGTTTCGGCGCCTTGGGAGTCTGCATCTTCGACTTTTGCGCCATCGTGAATCCGTATATTGCAGTGTTAGCCGATACAGCTTTCTTATACGTGCGACAGCGGTTGGCACTGTTCGTCCTCTAGGCGCATGCGAGCAGCATGTGAAGTTGCGACGAAAAGCCGAGTTACCATAGCGACGGCATCTCAAAAGGCGCTAGTACGCGCCCACGTGCTGGGCCCCACTTTCACAGACGAGCGTTTGCCTATAGAAACTTATTACCAACCCATCAACTCCAACGCACATCGAATCTTGCAGGTCAAGATGACCGCACACCACAATGGCCAACAATGACACAAACCCGCGCATACCAACACTGGAGCGCCTACAACCCGCAACCCCCCACACCTTCTCAACACCATCCAAACGCATCCACGACGGCAACGACCTTAACTTCTTCCTCTCCTCCACAGCCTACCGAGACCTTACACTATGGCTTCTCCAACTCAATCGGGCCATGTTCCCGACCAAGACCTCAGATGATGGCAAATTCGAACCTAGTACCCTGGACTCGCCACCACCGTACTCCTCATCCATCACTGACCTCCGAACCATCCTCGACGCCTTAGCAGGCTTGATTGAGAAAGCGCCACCTAGCACAGGACCCCGGCGATTCGGCAATGTGGCGTTTAGGGAGTGGTATAAGCTGGTAGAGCAGGAAGTGGAGGGTCTGCTCCGCACGCACCTCTCATCTATCATCCAAACCCACGCCCCCTCCGACCCCGAGCGATCGACCACACTCATCAACGAACTCAAGTCCTACCTCGTCGGTTCCTTTGGCAGCGCACAACGCCTCGACTACGGCACAGGCCACGAACTAAGTTTCCTCGCCTTCCTAGGCTGTCTCTGGAAACTAGGCCTCTTCTCAGAGGGAGAAGAACGAGCGATAGTGATGGGTGTCGTTCAACCCTACCTTCAACTCGTCCGCAAACTCATCCTCACCTACACGCTTGAGCCAGCAGGATCTCACGGAGTATGGGGTCTAGATGACCACAGCTTCTTACCCTACATATTCGGGTCTGCCCAGTTAGGCCCACCTATACCACCCGATTCCTCAGGCCCGGTGCCGACGGAAGGATCGTACCCGGACGCTCCATCACCTTCAAGTGTATCGAATAAGACCTTAGTCCGCGAGTACGCAGAGAGCAACTTGTATTTCGGGGCAATACAATTCATCTACGATGTCAAACGTGGCCCTTTTTGGGAACACTCTCCGATATTGTACGATATCAGTGGGTTAAAGGATGGATGGGCGAAGATCAATAAGGGTATGTTGAAGATGTGGGCGGCGGAGTGTTTGGGCAAGTTTCCTGTTGTGCAACATTTTGGTTTTGGGAGTCTATTCGCTTGGGAGAGGGATGAGAGGGCTGTGGGTCAGGGGAGTAGTGTTCATGTGCAGCAGCAGCCGATTGCTGCGGCCAAGTCGAAGGATGTACCTGCTGGTGATGCGGGAGGGATGGGAATGGGTGTAGGAACCGCGGCTCCGTGGGCGAAGCAGGGGCAAGGAGGGGGAGGGGGTGTGCCGCAGATGCAGGCGAGTACTGGCGTACCGACTATGAGGGCGCCATGGGCGAGCGGTGCTGGAGCTGGCAGGCCTGCTCCGACTACTACGAGTGGCGTGGCCCCAACTGCAAGACCGCCGCCGCCTGGTATGGCACCGACTGCGGCACCATGGGCGTCGACACAAAGACCGCTGCCTCCGCCGGGTACTGGCACAGCTGCGCCTTGGGCGAAGAAGGATACGAATAGATGAGACGACTGATGTGATTTCACGATTGGAATGCATAGCGAAGGCGTTAATCTAGAAGCATGACGGCGTACTTGCGGGACGAGTAGAGACATGAGATACGCATGCACCTACTTCGCCTCGTGCCACGATTGGTGTTCTGTGTTGGTCTCTCTTCTCGTTTCATTGTGCGATTTGGCTAGATCGGGAAGAAGGTCTCTCCCGAGTTTCCTGTCATGACCCACTGCCGATTCGTTTTATGCAGAGACACGCGTTCATCATGTCGTTCATCGCATGCTTGACTCGGCATGAACGTGTTCGTAGCCTTGCGGTCGTTCATCGCACATGCAAACCCTGAATCGGTACATCTGAAACTCAATCCCCACACCGGCAATGCCCGTCCCACGCAGAGCCAAGAATAGCAGCAACGGCTGCAAAGCTTGTGAAGCTCAAGAGCAACTCTAGCCCGGCGCACATGAAGATGCAATTGCAGGTGCGACTTCTTCGAATCACTTCCGGGGCAGTGCTCTGATCAGAAATTGCCAATATGGCGCTCAGTTGATGAATTAACAATCAATACATCGGCTCCTGCGGCTGCCGCCACAAGTCACAGAGTACTTTTTGATTGATCCTTCATCTCGTTTGATCGACGTTGCTAGCCGCGGTCCTTCTAGGTGTGCGCCGCAATATACAATTGCCTACTTCGTAAGCTCATCACACAGTCACGCCTACAGGCTACCTCTCTACGGTCCTGCCTACCGTATCCAGGACCAGATCCGACGGAACCTTCCTCGATCTCTCAGTCGATTGCATCGCGGCCCCGAGAAGCCATACAGGGCTGACTGTATCGTCGTTTGTGTTTCACCTAATCACCTTATACCGTCGTACCACGCGTCGCCGCGCCGGCTGCATACGGTAAACCGGCAGACACGGTCGAGAGCCAATCTGGACTTCAGGAGTGCAGCGTGCTAGGTAGTGCTTGGTTGGGAAGAGTATAGGGTAGCTGAGCTGCCTTGAGCCTCAGGACTCTTGGTGAAGGTATGTTGACCTAATTCTCACTGTCCTACTACACTGCCGGTCTCTTCGTTTCAAGCTTCAAGACGGGTGTTATTGGTATGAAGAACAATCACAATGCTCGACAACCCCAGCCCTTCCCTCTATGCCTACAGCTGCGAAATCGAATCTGACGCTAAGACCCTCCACCAGCAGAAACATCGCAGCACAACGCTCTGCGAGGACATGGATTCGATTAAGCGGGCGTTGAAGGGGATTTTCAAGAGGGGAGGAGGGAAGAAAGAGAAGCTACAAGAACAGCAGCAGACAAGACCTAGCAAGACTTCACCAGATCAACGAGCACCTCCAGCCGCACCGCCGAAAGATACTCCACCACCGCAGAGAGATACTTCTACTTCTACGAAGAGAATTGTCGCGGATCAACCGCCACGGCTGCCGAATCCTATAACGAAGGAGAAGGAATTGCCGCCTACGCATCCGTTGGCGACGGGGAGGCAGGAGGAGAAGAGGGTGGAGCACGATGCGAGGTTGGGACCGGCGTCACAGCCGAACCCAGGGCCTGGAGTAGGAGGAAGGGGTGGGGATGTCAGTAGGCCGGTCAGTAGTATTGCGCCGACGAACAAGGACAGCAAGCAGACGTCTCCGGTCAAGGCGGATGAGCGGCCGACTCCACCGCCGAAAGCAGATGGGGCTGCAGATGCTGTTGTTGCTGCGCCTGAGGCGGCGGCGGCTGCTGCACCAGCTGGTATGCATACATGACACGGTTTTGACGGTGCTTGAGGTGTCTGCCAAGCTGACGTTACTTACGCAGTGACCGAAACAGGACCACCACACATCCAATCTACCGGCGAGCCCGAACAACCTTCAACAACAAAATCCGCCGTGACGAACGGGAGCAGTACACTACCTCCAACGAACGGCAGCGCAACACCAGCATCTCAACCCTCACAACCCACACCAGCAGTCGCACCAACCAAGCCCCTACCCTCGCACCACGACGATAAAATCGCCGTCGGTTTCGACGAACCCATCGAACCCCCTCCCATCAAAGCTGTCAAAGCAGCACCAGGCATGAGCGCGACGTCTGGGCCACTAGAAGACTTTCCTGAGGGTGGCCATTACCAAGAATGAAACCCCTTCTTATCCGTTCGTGTGCTGAGTATTGGTGCATTAGTGTATCGGAGATCCGAGTCCATGCCCAGCGTGACGGGCTCCATGAATATGCTGAGGAGTGCTACGAGTCCTAGTCTCCTTGTGACTTCGCCGGCTAGGAGGATGGAGGGTGGAGGGATGAGGGATATGCTTGTTAGGAGTGGGACGAGTGGTATGCTTTTGTAGGCTTTGAAAAAAGGGCAGAGGCTCTAGGGCAGTGCGGAAGGACTGCATGTGTTATGCGTAGGTGTTTATGGCGCATTATCAGGGAATGGGATTGGGGTTGGAGAGCTTGAGGCGAAGAGCATGACTTCGAGAGACAGGGCCGGTGGGGCGATGCTTCAGATGGAAGCAGCATGTCTTTTCTGTTTTACTTATACCCACAGCATGCTTTGATTTTCGATGATGTGTAGTTTATAGCGTTTGCATGCAGCAAGACTTTGCATATCCTGTCTACTGTCATCTCAAGATCAACGTGCTGCCGTACCAAGAACACGTCGAGGCGGCGTCCTTGGTGAGGCTCTGCCAGGAACGCCGCCCCCGCAAACAGATCAGCACGCCATCGATCGTGCATTGTGCATTTTGGCCGAGGCCGAAAAAGTTTCCCAGCATTTCAAAGCATTCGCCGACCGGGCTCACATCTCTTCCATAGACTGTTTGCTTGCATTTTCGGGGGTCATACTGCTCGGTCGTGTTCGTGGGCGGACATTTGGATATCCAGTGCCATTTCGCTGCTCGAGAGCAGACACCAATCCGCTCGGCTCGCTCGCTCGCTCGCTACTGATCGACCGCCACCACCACAATGCACCTCCAGACCTCCGAGGGCTCAGGCCCAGTCCCTAGTGTCGAGAACGGCGGCAGCGATGTAGGATACAAGACGAAATCCTCTGCTTTGCCATTCGGTCAAGACATCGCTCTCTCCTCCGTCTCCGGCCCAACATACCTGACCGCGCAAACACTCGTCCAGCAAGTCGCCTACGCATTATCCGACAAACTCTTCACCTACTCCCCCGAGACCTTCGACCTCGATGTCGCGGCCAAAGCATGGCGGGACGAGAAAGAGAAGAACGCTCATGGTGAGGTCACGGGCGTGCAGAGTATGGAGACGAGACATGGAGCTGGTAGCATTGCGCTGGGGTATATGTTCAGCCCGGACTTTGATCTGAGCAAGCGTGATGTGCCGCAGAGTATTATTGCTTCTGCGGCGAGTTTGCAGCACTTGAGGCCGGCGCTGGATCAGTTGAGTTTGTTGTATGAGGTGGCGAATCCTACTGCGCTGCAGGTGGCGGCTGTGGACTATGCTGCTGAGACGAAGAGTGGTTTGGTCACGGACTACTGCTCGGCATTGACGTTGGCGGAGGAGCTCGGGATGGGGTTGGTGAGCAGTAGGAGTGGGTTTGAGGTGCAGCATATGTCTCTGCTCTCCACGCTGTTGGCTTCTTTCCTGCCGAGCATGCATACTTATGATGGCATTACTGTCGGGCGAGAGACTACGCGTGTCATTGATGTGCTCAATGTGCCGAGCCTCAAGCGCACTTATGACTCCGCGCTCAGCACTGTCAAGGAGGACCTCTCATCCAAGCGTCTCACGAACGAGGGCAAGCTTTCCAAGCTTATGCTGGCTTTCAACGCCGAGCTCGGTACGGAGTACAAGTGCTTCGAGTACCACGGCCACCAATCGCCATCGAGTGTCATTGTCGTTTTCGGCACCGTCGAGGCCAGCTTGTCCGCTCAGGTTGCGGAAGCGCTAGCACAGCAAGGCATGCCAGTAGGCGTCATCAACGTCCGCGTCTACCGACCCTTCTCCGAGGAAGAATTCCTTGAGACTCTTGCGCCTTCTGTTGAGCAAGTCACTGTGCTCGGCCAGGTCAAGGACCAAGCGAGTGTCATGGATGGCAGCATTACGAGCAGCCTTTACGCCGATGTCACAGCCGCAGTTAATTTCCAGAGTCTGTCATCTGGCAAGGAGCCTCGTGTCTACGATATCAAGTACGCTCGCGAGACTGTCTGGACGGTGGCGAAGATGGAAGCACTGCTTCGCCAGCTGGGCAACAAGCCTGGCGAGACTGTTGAGCAGCAGCCTGCTGTCAAGCTCACGAGCTCGGAGACTAAGCAGTACTCTTTCTGGGACGTTGATGCTAGTGAGAGTGTGAGCGCTCCGCTTATGGTTGGGCAATTGTTGTCTGATGATAGCTCATTGAACGTCGCTGTCCGAAGCGGGCACGACAATCTGGCTCAGGGTGGTGCTATCAGGACTGATATAAGGTGCTCGCCTAAGAGCATTGAGGCTGCGTACAGTGTTAAGGAGGCTGATGTCGCTGTTGTGGCTCAGGAGAAGCTGCTCAAAGACTTCTCGGTCCTGTCCAGCTTGAAGGAAGAGGGGACGCTCATTCTTAGATCGCCGAGCTGGAAGGATGAGGATATCGAAAAGAAGATCAGCACACCTGTGCGGAAGGGCATCGCTGCGAGGAAGGTAAATCTGTTTGTTCTGGACCCTGCTGCGAGCACGAAAGTTAGCGAGGAGCCGCAGCTCGAGAGCTATCTGCTGCAGCTTGCGTTCCTGAAAGTCGCTCAGCCGGAGCTTTACGAGACTGGGCTGAAGAAGCTGCAAGCTGGAGGTGATGCTCTTGGTGCTCTGTCAGAGGATCTCGAAGCTGCACTGAAGAAGATCGAGGTGCCTGAGAGCTGGCTCACGCTCGAGCTCGAGGCGAACGAAGGTATTTTGCCGCCAGAGGACCTCAACATCAACAGCTTCGCTGCCTTTGAGACCGCTGAAGAGGAGCCACCGACTTTCTTGCGCAAGTGGGTCACTGCTGCTAAGGGTCTGTCATTTAAGGAGGCTTGCGGTACGAAGACTGCTTTGCGTCCGGACTTGGGCATCAAGACCGCTGTGGTGCATGTCAAGGAGCACCGCAGACTCACGCCACCGGACTATGACCGTAATATTTTCCATATTGAGTTTGATCTCGGTGACAGCGGCCTCAAGTACGATATTGGCGAAGCGCTCGGTATCCATGCTGAGAACGATACGACCGATGTTGAGGAGTTCATCAAGTGGTACGGCCTTGATCCTGATGAGATCGTTGAAGTACCCACCCGCGACGATCCGAATGTACTAGAGAACCGCACGGTCTGGCAAGCGATGAAACAGAATGTCGACATCTTTGGCCGCCCGCCCAAGAGGTTCTACGAAGCTCTTTCAGAGTTTGCTTCTGAAGAGAAGGAGAAGATGGACCTGCTCATGCTGGGTACCGGAGCCAACCAAGAATCCGTGGTCGAATTCAAGCGCCGCGCCGAAGTCGACACAGTCACCTTCGCCGACATCCTCCTCGAATACCCATCCGCGCACCCAAGCTTCCACGACATAATCCGCATAGTCAACCCCATGAAACGCCGCGAGTACTCCGTCGCCTCCTCCCAAAAGGTCACACCCAACAGCATCAGCCTGCTCATCGTGACCGTCAACTGGGTCGACCCCAAAGGCCGCGACCGCTTCGGCCAAGCTACGAAGTATCTCAATTTCCTCCCTGTAGGCGCGCCCGTCACTGTCTCGGTCAAGCCTTCGGTCATGAAACTCCCGCCCAAGACCACCCAGCCGATCATCATGGCCGGTCTCGGGACTGGTTTAGCACCTTTCCGCGCTTTCGTGCAGGAACGCGCTTGGCAGCGCGAGCAGGGGATGCCTATTGGCGACGTATTCTTGTATATGGGCTCCCGGCACCAACGCGAAGAGTACCTTTACGGCGAGGAGTGGGAGGCTTACCAAGATGCCGGGATCATCACCTTGCTAGGGAGGGCTTTCTCGCGTGATCAGCCGCAGAAGATTTACATTCAAGACAGGATGAGGCAGACTTTGACGGATATTCGAAGGGCTTATTTGAAGGAGGAGGGGGCGTTTTATTTGTGTGGGCCTACTTGGCCGGTGCCGGATGTTACGAGTGTGTTGGAGGAGGCGATTGTGGTGCAGGGTGCTAGTGAGGGGAAGAAGAAGGATGGGGGGAAGGAGATTGAGAGGTTGAAGGAGGAGTTGAGATATGTGCTTGAGGTCTATTAGAGGTTGATTCGTGCTTGTATCGGTATGTATGCTTGGATAGACTAGCGCCGAGGAAGCGGTTATAGCCTCGCCGTGCGCCTTTCAGTGTCCAAGCCCACCTCTTTACACATGCAGCTGCGCAGCTGTACCTCCTATCTCGCCTCCTCGATCGCCTTCGTCAACGCCTCCCCGAAAGGAACATCGCCGAAAGTCCGCAGGCCTGCTTGCTTGATGGTCTCGGCCTACGGACAACTGTTAGTGTATATCCTGTGTACGGTCTCAACTCTTCACCTACCCTCGCGATTTGGTCGTGCTTGAGCAGTCTCTGGACTGCCGGCGCGACTGCATTCATCGCGCTTTGGCTTCATCTTGGGCCCTGTCGCTACCTGCCGGGGCAGGAGCAGGATTGTCGCGAATGCGAGATGTGTTGGGGTCCTAGAGGGTGGTGTCAGTACCTCAGTAGTGTAGGAAGTTTTGGTAGGACAGGGGCGCATACTATGGCGTTGCGCTGCGATGGATCGTGGAGAATTGTGTTGTGTGACTGTTGGATGGGAGTACGTATTTATGGGGTTGTGCTAGATTCACGATGTCAGCTCTCCGATGCTATGATGTGGATTGCAGTGGAGGGCAGCGCATACCGTTGGTGATGGATGTTGTTGTCAGTTGGAGGAAGTTGCTGGATGCGGAAGTAGAAGAGATATGTGAGAAGCAAAAGTGCGACTGTCACATGCTTGCCAAGAGCCCATGTCTGGAAGCGGAATGTACGTCACTGCAAACGGATCTTGCAAACAGGCGAAGGTAGAAGATGCATAGATTCGGAGGGAGCGCGGGTGACCTTTACCTTGGGAACTGCGGCCTATGTGTGTTGTCCATGGACATCTACTTAAATGTTGGGCATTGATGGCTTTGTATCGATTGTTGGAGGAAGAGCGTCTTCCCGCTCTCTCTAGAAGAGCACGTTACGTTGTTATGTCTCCTTGTCGCTACGCAGGCTTTGTGGCCGGACATTTCTTCGCCAGAGGCACGTAGTGCACGAGGCACTCCTCTCACACCACGGCATCTCCGGCGAACTCTTCGACGACCTTACGCCGTCACACATATTAAGCACACATATTACAGCCAAATATCCTCCAACCCTTCTCCCACCGAGCTCTCGAACGACACGACACCCTCCTGCTCATCCGTCAAGAACGTCAACCCCATTCTGTCACCGAACAGCAAGTTGATCGCCGGCGGATAGCCCATGCCCTGCGGATCATCACCCATACAGCAGTGAGACTGCTTGCACCTTATTGGGTCTGTGCGTGCATCGCAGTCCAGGCACAAGCCTTGCTCCGAACGAGTCAAAGCAATCACATTATAAAGGAGATCTTTCTCGATGTTGTTGATGAAGGAGCACGCTTTGCAAGTCCTTATCTTCGACTTTGCTGCTGACAAATTTCCGCCAGCGTCTTCACTCCTGACACGTCTAGCCAATGCACAGAGCGTGTGGAGCTTCGCTAAGGGCCGTGGGTAACGAGACGGGTCTGCGAGACCTAGAGCAATGCGGTGACGGTAGAAGCTGAGGGTCACCTCATCGCGATGCAGGCAGAAAGGACTGGCAGCATGATCAGGCAGCTGCTGCCCTGGCGGTGGCGGTAACTCATGCCGTGACGGCTGCATGTAGTCCAACTGATGGTAGGTGGTGTGATCGATGGCCTTATGATAAGAGTCCTGGAGGGCTTCAGTCGCCGCGATAACTCTTGGTGGAACCAGGTGAGCCAGGCTACTGTTCTTGATACGTCCTGCAACAGAGTAACTGCCGTAGCTGCTTGATGTGAGTGCCAAACCCATGGTCACGGCGTGGAAGATTGCGTAGCTGCCGAACACGAGCGACAATCCCAGGAACTCTGGCAGGTCCGGTGAGAAGCCTTTGCATTGTAGCAGCTCCCGCATCCATTCGTTGGACGATTGCTCGAATGCTACCTGGCACTCGTACTTGTCGACCACGACGGCCAATGCAATCAACTGCGGAAGCTGAAGAGAAGCTGGGCGTGAACGGTAATGTAGGTGGTCGAGCAGAAGCTTCATGGCCGATGGATCGTCGTCAAAGATCGGAACCTGGCATTCAGCCCCATTCGCATGCAATTCAGAGCCATGACTGAGACCGCCGGCTTCGATCGGGGTGAGGAGAGGAGCGAAGACTTCAGAAGATAGCCTGAGGATGGTAGAGTTGACGGTATAACGAGTCTCGCCCCCGTCACTGATGCGGAGAACGAGGTAGATGTCGCCTTGCGGGTCGACAATGGTCGTCATCATATTGAGATCTCAGTACTGTCCGTTGCGCTGGATCGATGTGATGTCGATGTAAGAAGCTGTGAGTGGTTGCTTATCATGGGCACTGCTTGCTGCTCTGGTTCTGTCTTTGACTGCTTTCTGATCGCCTAAGACATCACTTTGTCTCAGCTCGATGTTTTACACGGTTCCACCGGCTTCATTCGTAAATGATCGTTCGCGCAGGAGAGCGAGACAACGTGGCTCCAGGGCGTCACAGAGGCGGCTGCCTTCTCAAGACTCTACTTACAGTCAGCATTATCAGTATCAGAGCGTATAGATAGCGTTCCCACGGCTGACGCCTGGGCACTGGGCTGTGTAGTCCACTCCAACAACCTCCCAACCCTTACAAAGTGTAAGATCTCGAGGTACAGATGGCGTTGAATGGTCAATCTCGATGACTCTTCTGGACCTCGTGCGATCGTATTGCGGATGGCGCATAATCGCCCGGGCCACCTGTAAGAATCTGCCATTGTGACACCATAGCCGATCGATCTCTGTTTGCCCACAACCCAGATCTATGATAGCTCAGATCTCCAAGATCAGTGTGATATGAACCGCCAGTATCGTTCCGTCGCCATGCAATTACTTTTAGCTGAGTGGGACCTACTGAGATGTCTTCAACAACGAACCACTGTGGTGATCAGCCCTCATACTACGCTCCGTGGTACCATGATACTGGCAGCTGGATGACAGGCAAAGGCCCTTTTGGTAAATGCAAGCGCCAATGCATGCTGAATCCTACCTACAAAGCCGAATTGCTGAAGCTCGAGGAGCAGAAGCGCGATGCAGCCTGGCTTGAAAGCCATCTGGATTCGGATGAGTCGAACGAGGAGGAAAGCGAGTGCGCTGAACGGAATCTGCAGTACAGCGAGAACGCATTGGTGGACCGCAAGAACCGGCTCGCGATGTTGGCCCAGATGCTCCTCTCAAACTCTTCGGCGAGTCTGCCCTGTGATATATGAGTTTCTTGTCCTGAGGCTGGTGACTGACTCAGTTTCCAGTGCTTATTGCTCCAATAGTACAAATGGAACGGTGGTGCTTGGGTGTTGAAGAACCCAATTGCAGCCGGACCGAAAGTATCCGAGATGAGTAAGGAGGTCAAAGATTCTATGTACCATTAGCAGACATGTACTGCAGTTACGAATGCGTACCGTTCATGGACAAAGAAGTATTTCGGCTTGCTAATGCAATTGCCTGAATAGCAGCTGAAATTGGCCAGTCTACTTCTTCTGAGCATCACTCTGCCCCGCCGTTCCATCAGTCTCTAGACTTGACGGTGAACGACCAAGCAATTCCTCCCGGCTCGTCCATCTTACAAAACCTATCCACCTCTGGAGCAATTTCAGTAAGACGCAGAGCATCGTACGTCAGCCACTCTACCGCCTTCGTCTCATGGTCGACATCGAAAGCGAACTTTCTCATAATGTTCACCAGGCCCAGGAGCTCTTCAATCGCTTTGATCATCCACCTGTCCGTTTCTTCGTATTGTCTTTGTCGCTCTCGGGTTCAGGACAGGCCCAGGCAATTGACTCCACGACCGTCTGTTTGGTCTCTGGGTCGTAAAGTTTCCAGCTTTGCATCTCAGCCTCGTCGTTCAGCCGAGCAAGCACATGTCGCTCAGCCTCATGACCTTCCTCTCTCGTGCTGCTGTATCGGTTACCAGACGGCTGAAAGGACCCAAATTGTTGGAGAGGGCACAGCGTCGTTTTGTGGCTGTTTGCAGGCTGCACACAATCAAGCTACCGTAAGGAGCCGTCGTACCTTGTAATAGCAGTCGATTTTGGTTATGGAGGTTGCGCCGGCAACAAACCTTGTCACAAAGCCTCGTTCCTAATGCTAGCTCCATCACTCCTGCGGCCTAACAGTGACCGCCCACCCATCCGCCTGCGTTATCTCAGGCACCTTTCGAAACCGGGCAGACTTCTTACCACACCCCTCATCGTCATCTTCATCGTCTTCAGCATCACCGTAGGTCAGCCATTGCACTTCCTTCGTATCATGATCCACAACGAACCCCCACTGCTTCTCCACATCTACCTCCGACAAACCCAGGAACTCCTTGATCGCTTCAATGGCCCACCACCCAGTCGCACGCACAATCCCATATCTCTGCTCGGGACAAGAAATCACCATAGTCCCGATCCTCGCATCCTTAGCATCCCAGTCATAGTTCTTTGCACACCTCTGCAGTAGTTTTAATACTTCTTGCTTCGTAGCCTCCCCCTCCCGCTCATTGCAACTTCGCCGGTAGCCACCTCCATCGTCCGGGATAGACGTGTTGATGTGGGCGCAGAAGCATCGGTTGTCCGAGAGAGCGAAGTAGACTCCTACGCAGGTCACTAGGCGATCTGTGCCAATGTAGTGGATTCGCTCGTGGTCGATTGGTGTAGTACTGTGGTCGGTGTGGCGAGGGTCACGGAAGGTGAAGATGCCGCCTCTGCCTTGTATGATGTAGCGGAAGGGTGTATTCGGTGACTTTGTCGACTTCGCTGCTGCCGCGGCGTATGACATAGGAGTACTAGGCGCTCACTGGGCCGAATGTTCGGCGAACAGAAAGCTCGGTGCGCCGCCATATGTATAGGAAGACACGTTCCTTGTGTGGATGGTTTGCTGTGGCAGGAGAAACGGCTGGAAATACGGCTTTGAAGGCTCTCAATGAGAAATGAAACAGACTTGCACTTCCTGATCCGCTGAAGGGAACTTTCTTTTCGCACCGAGGCTGGGTGACATTGGAAATTGCCGCCTTCTTCAATCGTCGACACATCAGATTGGCTATTGTATCGTCCTCTAGACCAGACTGTCAGACAACTTCCAGATAAGAGGAAAATGGCAAAAGGATTCACACCCCATGACGAGGATACCCCAACTCAACTCACCCATCGTGGCCAGTCGAACTCAGGCGCCGAAGCCCAAGATAGAAGCTGGAATCTCACATGCTGGCAAATGTTGTCAAGTTGATTTTGTTCGCTAAGTCCGAAGACCGCATGACAGCCGAATATTTTTTTATTGAACATATAGAGAGAAAGTCGGATAGCCGACGTTCAACCGACCTTTTGCGAGGGCCTGTTTGAGGGCGTGTAGTGACGTTGTGTTTATTATGAACCACTTCGAGGGACTTAGGACGGTATGGGTACTATGCACAACTGGTGCAGAGTCTGGACGAATGCAATTGGTTATCGAACGCCGCGCAGCTGCTGTGTATCAACGCTTGCCTCTCCACTATACGTACATGCTACACCAATCCTCTAAGCACCAGCTCCTCCACCGCCAGACTTCCCACCACCGCTCTTCGGCGAACTCCCGCCACCGCTTGTCCTCGCCCGGTCGCTGTTGCCCTGTCCCGACTGCGCGGACGATCCCTCATGACCACCCTCTTGCTGCCCTCGCGGCTGGCTGACATCGTGGTTCGCTGGGCTGACTTCAAGTGGGTTGTTCATCTTCTGTTCGTTAGCTACGAACTTCCCTACTCTATACCGCAGCCTCCCTCTTGTTAGGTAAGTGCGAACTTTTCACTCACGTTCTTGCCATCAGTCTCCCTCCCAGCAGTCGCGTGCTCCTCCTCGGGACTCGTCTTTTGTGGGTTGAAGGCCGCATCGTCTACTGCCGCTGACTTGTCGTCCGAGCCGGACTTGCTGTATTCGTTTGATTCGGGTTTGAGGCTATCTTTGTCTTGGGCGTCTTTGCGGGCTAGTAGCCGACTTGAGGTCTGGAGTTGCCGGCTTGCGAGGAATTGTCTGCTGATATGGCGCGGTGGTGCTGCGAATGTTCGGCGGAGGCTGGTGGTGAACATCCTCACGATATGCAGGGGAGTAGGCGATCGGGGTTACGGACTGTGAAGATATTGGAGGATGGTAGCAGGTCAATAGTAGTCAGAGTTTCAGTCAGTTGTCAGTGAAGTTGAGATTGTTGATCACGGGCGAGGTCCAAAGAAACAGTGATGTCACAGCGAATGAACGACCTCGGCAACTCCCGAAGCATGGCCATTGTGTCGGGTGTGAGGTGCCTCAGCTACCTTCTCCTTCATGAACCTCAAGCGTCCAGGACTTCATAGCCTGGCAGCAGGCTCAGTCGAGATGCGAACGACTCTGCGTCGGCCGTACGCACCGTGTCAACATTACAGGCAACGATAATGGCTTCCAACCCATCTTCCAAAGGTCCTCTCGACGCGCCTGCGGATGAGCACCCACAATCACACCATTAGTACAGGGTATCTGATCTCTCCAACTATTTTCACGATCGAGAGTCTCCGGCCTGCGCTGCAGGTACCACACTCTCAGTGCCCTAGCCCTTGACCAAAACTCGCTCATCTGACCATTGGCGATCATGGAGATGGATACGCCTTTACCGGACAACATCAGCATCGGTGATGTCCACCAGGTCTTAGCGGCACTTCTGGAGACAAACACATGGTCACCTACCTCCACTGACGTCAGTATCGACGAACTTTACCAGCTGCTTATCTTGGCGCGAGATGCCAGAGCACCCACTCCTGTCGAGCCTGCCGAGGGTCTCTCACAGCAGCAAAAGCTGTCACAGGCAAGCAATCTCGTATCATCAAACGCTGCAAGCTCGCAGCCAAGGAAGCCGCTTGGCCGCCCAAAGGGTAGCAGAGACAACAAGCCACGAAAATGCGGCCGCATCCCCTGGAATGCAGGCGTCTCTTCCATTGTCGTCGAAAAGCCACCGGATATCAGCGATACGCTCTGGAACCTGCTCAAGGATAAGCGGAAGAGAAGCGGCATCATCAGCACCGTATCAACAACACGGATGACCGAGAAGACGCTGCTACACCGTGCAAACGCTGCAGCGACAAGATGTTGAGCTGCAGGTTTTATCGTCGTGAGATAGCACCGAGACACCATACCTGTGGTGAATGCCAGGGTCAGAACGGTGCTTGCAAAGGTGGCTCGTCGCGGATCAAGGAAGATGAGGACGAGGACGAGGACGAGGTGAGCTAAGCAGCTCCTTGGTCATCTCTTTGGAGGAAAATCAGGGTCTCAGATGTTGCGCGCGAGGCACCTCACCTCCGCCTTCCTGTCCATGCATCAATCCGAGAGTGCTCTTTGGTATTATTCCACAGCAGACGCCTTCCCATGATTGGTGAGCATTCGCATCCCCTACCAGTTTTGGCCACCAGGCCGCCCCTCCCTCTTCATTTCTCCAGGCGTCAACCTCATTTGCCAATCTGGGGAAGCGAACTTGTTGGTGGCAATCTCCATCCTTCCTTCGCTCTCCTGTCGAGTTTCAGTTCGCTATTGATCTGGTATGTCGTGCGACAGGAGATTTCCTATGCATTTTGGAGATCATGAGAGCTCTCGTTGGTTTCATAACTCGATCATGGTGGCACGAGAGGAGAAGAGGGAGCATTGCCGCATAAGTGGGGAGGTTGCGCTGATGATGCACCCGTGATACGCTGAAGATTGAAAAGTCGGTACCATTATAAACATCAACCGAATTTCGAAAGGAGGACTCGTCACCTGCTGTTCCGACACAGCTCGCAACTTCGCCACTGACGCCGCGAGAGACCCAGGCACGATGATGGAGAGATTTGAGGATGCTGCGACCGCAATCGCAGATATCGGTACCGCTCTGCAGACGGTGACGGTCGTATATCATCACGTCGAGACATTCAACTATATGTCTCGGTTCACCGGCACCTACACCACTACGTACTCCAACATCCCAGGCGAATACACTCTCTGGCCGGTGCTCCACAACCCGGAAAACGAGTTCGGCGGAAAGCGAGAAGTCTTTATGCTACCTGTCACGTTGTCATTGGGCTCGGGATCCGATGGAAGTTTGTACACGCATACCGAGAGGCTTGAGCCAGCGATACGATCTGCAACACATCGACCGACACCTTCCGCGCAGAAGACTGTTTCCGCGACCGCAACGGCTTCACATCTCGCTCTCGAGAGTAATTTGTCGCATTCGACGGCCCACGCCGCGCCTTCTTGCAGCGACAATTCAGCCACAGCGTCAGCGCCTGGTAGCCCAGCCCGGAGACGGAGCTTGCCTGCAGCACTTTACAGCCAAGTCGCCGCTACTGTCGGTCCGCAGGGTTTACTTGGGATAGTGCTCATGTCTGGTCTCCTCGTTCGATACATGCTAAAGAGGAGGCGGCGCAGGCGGACGGCCCTGTACGGGAAATCACATTGCAGCGAGAAGGCCAAGAATGAAGTGATGCGTTAGCTTGCACGCAGAACTTCGAACGCACAACGTCGGTGTAGGGTTATCTTGACTTTTAAGACTCAGATCTCGACACTGGAAGGAAATGCTCTTTCGACGCACAGAGCATTCCACTCAGTTGTCCTTCAAAGAATACCTGATCTGCATTGTCTAACCATGTGATTCCACAATTCCGCTTTACCAAGCCATCGAACATCACACTACCGAAATAGAGAGACACCCCTCGCACGCCGTCTCGACTCCTCACTTTCTGCTTCCGCTCTCTATGCAACATTTTACAACCCATGGCGCTGCAAGAAGTCCACCAAGACAGCATACCCAGCATTAGCATTCCGATGCAAGATGGGGCTATGCCCGGAGCCCGGCTGGATATAAGTCTTCACTGCGGTCGCATTTGGCCAGACTTCACTTGCTGCTGCAAGTCAGCTCCGGGTCAGAGCCAGCACCGCCATCGCGGCTCTGGACTCCATGTGGGCATACTATAAGATCCAGCTGAGAGGGTTCGTGGAGACGATCAACAAGGTGGTCATCGGAGACAGTCTGGTGCGTGAGCTAGCCAACAGCATCTTCTCGCCTAGGCTTGTGCTGCGCATGACGGACGACGAGATAGCCGAACTCACCAGCGAGCCAGAGGAGCGTGCGAAGAAGCGTGCTGACCTCGAAGCCGAGATCAAGCAGATCAGCGAGGTGATCACGGCGCTTGAGATCGCCAATTGAGCGCTTACGATGACACCATTTCTGCGACATCATGGGAGTCAGCACGCCTCTGGCGCCGGCACGTTGACCATGATTCTGCGGAGTACGGCAGGATTACGCACCAGTGCGAAGTGCTACCACACTACTACAGCGGGCATCACGGACGACTGCGAAGGGCATGCAGAAGCTGCTGCACATGTTAACGTGAGCTTGCTGGCCTTTCTAGGTTCGGAGTCTCGACACCTTCTTAGGGCTCCGAGGCGCTTCTGGCAGCAGCTTAGGCCTGATTGCAAACGATGGTACTATTTCCGTGATCTTTTACTCAGTAGACACAGATAGGAAATGACAAAAAGAAAGATTTAAGGATGCTGCAGCCTCCCATTTCCCTTTGCAATCGTCACATAACGTCAACGCAGGCTGTTTCCGGCAATGGAAGGACTGACTGATCTCTTGCCCGTCCTCACCAGACTCTCCGTCCCTCATCGACCGCATGGCTTGAGCTCATGAGCCAAGGACAGTAATGAGTTCTTCGCCGACGGGACAAGCAGGCTTGCTTAAGAGGCGCACCTCCGTCCCTAGCTCGGAGCGCCAGAGGCTGTTCCCTCGAACTTAGAAGAGTCTCCATGAGAAGAGTCTCCATGAGATACTCCTAGCACTCCATATCGCTGCCAGCTGTAGTCATATCGGCAACACCCGGACGAGCCGGAGAGCCTTCTAAGCAACGAACTTCCATGCTTCCGTGAAACCGCAAAGTCACGTTGTCGCACTGCCAATCACACTTCTCCTCATGAAACTTCCTTGTGGTCAGTGGCCGACTTCTGCTGCTGTTCATGTGCTTCCCCGCATAGGTACTGAGATACCTGCAGCCTTGAGCTCTCATGTTGTTCCCGTGTCGCCGAGTGGTTCAAGAGGAGCAGGTGACCCTGCCTGCTCCTGCTCCTCCTCTCGTTCTCGGCATCTTATGTAACTGTGCTTGTACCTCACACACGTGTCTGTCGATACATCCTCATACCGCGCATACCGTGTCAGGATCTGGTTTTCAAGGAAGGCAGTCGAGCTCCAAGCTCGACGAGGAAGGCACTGCGGGGCACGGACAGCTCAGCGACCAAACACGCCGGCTTCGCTACTGCTACATTCGCATCGTGAGTGCCCTATACAGCATGAGAATGGGTTGATTCGGAGCATCGAGTTCGGTCTGCCGGCAATCATGTCGGAGAAACGTGGGCAGGAGATGCATTCACTGCCAGCATGCGAGACCTCTACTACCTTTTGCTCTTGCTCAATGACTGCAATGCAAGCATACGTCGCTCACCTGCTAACGACATTGCTTTTCCAGCCGCGAGGCCCATTGTACCTACGAGAGTACCCACCATAGCTTCGTAACATACCTCAGGAGCACACTCAAGCACCGTTGTCCAACCTCCACAGCCCTAACATCAACCGACCACCACCAACCGGCAAGATGAGCTCCGCAAGCTCCATAGCAGAAGCCGCAAAGCGCAAAACCGACGCCGCCCTCACTACAGCCAAAGATATAGCCTCAGACGCTCCCGCAGCGATGCAGAAAGCTCGCGAAGACCCCAAAGCAGCCACTCAATCCTTCCTCCAAACCCCATTCATGCGAGGAGCCTTGCCATTCATGAACGGCGGGCTAGCAGGAATGGCGGCTACGTCAGTAATCCAGCCGATCGACATGATCAAGGTGCGGTTGCAGCTAGCTGGAGAAGGAGTGAAGACCGGGCCACGACCAACACCCATAAGTGTTACCAAGGATATAATTGCGGCCGGGAGGGTGATGGACCTGTATACCGGCCTATCAGCAGGCTTGTTGCGGCAAGCAGTCTATACGACCGCTCGGCTAGGCTTCTTCGACACGTTCATGAAAGCTCTGGGTAGGAGAGCTGAGGAGAAAGGGACCAAGATCGGGTTCAAGGAACGAGCTACCGCAGGCCTGACGGCGGGAGGTCTGGCAGCTATGGTTGGAAACCCAGCAGATTTGGCATTGATCCGCATGCAATCCGATGGCTTGAAACCCGTCGCCGAACGAGCGAACTACCGCGGCGCAGGCGACGCTTTGATGAGAATCGCGAGGAATGAAGGTGTAGCTAGGCTCTGGGCCGGGGCGACACCCACAGTCGTGAGAGCGATGGCGTTGAACTTCGGGCAATTGGCGTTCTTCTCGGAGGCGAAGTCGAGGCTGAAAGACACCTCGATGGGTCCGAGGACGCAAACCTTGACTGCGAGCGCTATTGCTGGATTCTTTGCTTCTTTCTTCTCGCTCCCATTTGACTTCGTGAAGACGAGATTGCAGAAGCAGTCTAGGCTTCCTGATGGGACTATGCCGTACAAAGGCATGTTCGACTGCTTTGGGAAGGTGATTCGAGAAGAAGGGCCGTTGAGGTTCTATCGCGGTTTCTCGACGTGAGTACTTCCAGCTTAACCTATACCGTTAGTATGCTGACTCCGTGAACCTAGCTACTACGTGAGAATAGCACCGCACGCGATGGTGACACTCATCGTTGCGGACTATCTTAACTTCATAACAAAGTGAGGCAGCACTCGGGACATCTCGAGGGAAGATGCTTTCGAGCAGCCTTGCTTGTACAGCTGCGTGATGAATCTTGACGCCGGACGACCGATCTGAGAATATGTGAACATGAAACGGATATGCATATTGCTGGGTTGATGAGGTGGCGGGCGTACAGTACCCCTGGTGTCCTTCGTTGCTCGGGTCTAGCAACATGTCCATAGTGGCGCACGGAGTGTCGGTATTTCATAGCAAATTTGTTTACCCGTCGTCCCATCTTAGTCTTCATCTTCATCATCACTGCTCTCACCCAGCTCGATCGGTGCTGTGCTCTGTGGCGGTGCCCTCGAGGCCTGAGTCGCAGTGGGACGAGGCTCGTTCTTCATCTGCGTCTGCCGCTCAATAAGCTTGTCGACATCTGCACCATCCTCATCGTCTCCGTCGTCTTCGATCAGCGTAGCATTCCGCTGCGTCTTGCCATTACCGCCGTCTTCATCATCATCCGCATCCTCTTCCTCCAACTCCCTGGCGCGTTGTATGCGCTTGATCTTGCGCAGCAGCACAGGATCGGTGTGCAAGTCGTCCCTTGTGAGTGCCTCTTTGCAACCATGAACCGGGCATTGTACCACTCCTCTCGTGTTCGACGAGCGGATTAGCTCGTGTATCGCGCTGCCTTCGAAGCTGTGATTGCACTTCTTGGACGTTAGAGGTTGCTCGAACTCGCGTAGGGTGAGCGGACACTTGGTGCTGATAGTGGCGCGCGAGATAGCAATGTCGTCGTCCGAGTCATCGTCATTCGCGTGAGCACGAGTGGTGACACCTGGAGCGGGTATGTCGCCTTCCTCTGGGAACCAAGTCCGTGGATGTGGTGCTGGCTCTTCATCATGGTGACGAGCGTCATGCACGACACCTTTGAACTCGACGTAGTCATTGTTCTTGGCGTAGCGCTCCGCAAGGCTGAAGTTCTGGTAGCGGGTCTTTGCATCTTCCAGCTTCTTTCGGAAAGCTTCGATGGGTGCGGTCTGCGGCTGCGTGCCAGCTGTTGGGTCCGTAGGCGCAAAATCTTCATACTCTTCGTCTTCTTCGCTCTCGCCATCAGAGCCCATGCGACGGCGCGGTCTTCTTTGCGAGCGTAGCTGCTGCGTGCTCGCTTGTGTACTGGCGTTCGTTCTCGCGTCCTCTGCGGTCGCCGCAATGCTGTCTTTGATATCCTGCACCGCGTGTCTCCCATCAATCATTTTGCGCATGCTCTCCTCCATACGCTGCGTCATCCTGTCCACTTTGTCTTGCAGCTCGGACAAGTCTTGCTGGCCATCATCGTCGTCCGCCTCGTCGTTCTCTTCAGGGTTGGCTTCGTCGCTACGCTTGCGCTTCTTCTGATTCTTGGCATTGTTTCTAACACTCATGCGATCGTTGATCTCGCCCGCCGCATTCGAGATGGCAGAGACAGCTTCCACCAATCTGTCGTCCAGTTGCTTGAGATTGCGATTTTGCGAGACCAGCTTTGCCAGTGCGCGCTGCGCCTCCGGATTGAGCGAAAAAGCTGGCGGCTCGTACTCTGGCAGCGCATTGCCAGCGGCACGGCTCACTGTTGAACCAGCGACGGATGCTCGGCCGCCTGGAGAGTCTGGCACCATCGACTGGCGCGACTGACGAGCATTGCGGAAGCCAGGCGTGGCCCGCATGCTTGGAGTGGCTCTGACGCTGGCCATAGTGGTGCGTTGTGTCGGGTATATGAAGAGGTGATGTGTAGATAGATGGGAGGGGATATGTGGTTCGATTGTCAATTGAGGTTCTAAGTCGCGTCAAAACGCGTCGCCGAAATGTATCTCCGAGCTCCGGGCGTGCTTTCGTGACTTCTCAAAGCGGCAAGGGTTAGGGTTTGGGTCAAAATGAATCGATGCCGACAACACCGATAGCATCACACATGGACAATGAGGATCTCCCATGACGCTATGCGAAGTACGAGATCTATTTAGAACACGCTTGCGTCATCTTGGTGTCGATTCAAAGGGACATGTGAGATGTTTTGTAGCAAACCGTCTCCTCGCACCGGGTTTAGCAGAAGCCATCGGTGTCCCATGTGTATGCTGCACGACCGATTGTCGTTTGTGGGACGGATCAACTAGAACGACAGACGTGATCCTTATGCCACATATGTAGGATCCATAGTGGGCGTATCAGGTATACAGCATTCACGTCGTCGCTGACCCGTTGCTCTCGTCGCAGGCCATCTCAATGCACTACGACTACAAGGCTGACGGAAAGTTCGAAGTCAAGAGCTGTACCCAGTTGCGCGACATCGTTGCGAGTTGCTGTAGCTTAGTGTTCGAAATGTGCACACCAGTATATGTACACTACATAGGACGCAGTCTGGCCGGTCAAGTAGATTCCGCAAACACGATTCGGCCATACTCGGTGAGGATGCACGATTTACTTCCAGTTGTTTCCCCAAAGCCTCTGCACCCATCCGCTTTCCTTTGGCCTCGTGTTCCTCGATGGCCTCTGCGGTAGCGCTCCCATCTCAATGTCCTTCTCCTCGATTACAATCCCACCCTTGTGGCCACTTGGCCTTGCATTCGCCATCCGTCCAGCATTGACGATCGTTCGCCTATTATGTGGACCTGGCGTTCTCGGTGTCCTGGGTCCAGTTGCTCGACCAGTAAGTCTTCGCGAGGCATGCTTGATCGAGGCGCGGATGTTCCATTGGCGGCGTTTGGCTACTACGAACAGGATTGTGGAAGCGACTGCTCGTGCCATTAGCCTCAGATCATAGTCCCACCAAGCATGGGTGCGACTTACTCCCAAACACAGCAACAACAGAGACGACCACCGCAATAGCTATGATTCCGCCCTTACTAATACTGAATGAAGACCCAGTGCCCGAAGCACCAGCATCAGTGTCTACGCCATTATCGCTTGGGCCAGCCCCGCCATCTCCCTCTGACGAGACGCTCGAAGAAGTCGCACTGGATGCGTATGGGGCTGTAGAGGTCGCTTGGAACACGGATGATGATGAAGATACGATCGGCGAGTCGCTCGCGCGGGTGGCGAAGGTCGAGGACGAAGCGGGGTCGCTAAGTTGTTGCCGTAGTTCGCTGGGCGTATGTGAGGCGGGGGAGGCGGTGGAGGCTGCAGAGATCGACGAGGCCGTGATGTAGACCGTTACAGTCGCTTGCGCTGCAGCCCGCGTTGCTAGGAGAGCGAGAAGGGAGCAGAGGACGGCGAGACGCATCGTCGCAGTTGACTTAGGGTGCTGTGCGCTGTTGAATGAATTCCAGAGTAAGATTGCCCACAGCGACGGCGGAGAAGGTGTTGAAGGAAGGATGAACAACAAGACAGACCTACCTTGTCCTCCCCAACCTACCTGTTCTCCTCTGCAAGCGCTCATGCCTGAGCTTTGCCGAGGAGTGATAGCCTGGAGAACTGCTGATGAAACAGCGACAGGCGCCAATTGTAGCTGCCATCACCCAAAGCGTGCAGCGAGAGGTGCGGTTCGGGATGCTTGGCGAAGGTGAGCGGTTAGGCATGGAAGTGCAGAGGGAGAGAAAGAAAGTTGATTGGGTGCGAGCTCACGGGACGACCCGCTGCATGGTGATTGGTGAGAATGCACAACTCCTGCCTCTCCTCGTGTGAGGCTGACGAGCTATGAGCGCTGATAGAGATGTATTACTTGTTCTTGACTGATGCATATCGCTGTGTGCTTAACGTACACTGCCAACCTCGAGCTTCTCCATCAGCGCCTCCAAATTAGCAACACGCTTCTTGGCAGCTGCTCCTCGCTCCGTCCTAACACTCATGCCGCCGCTCTTCCATACGCATCGCTCTCGACACAGCCCGTTGTAAATGATTTGATTCATACAACATCCTCCCATGGCCTTTCTCAACCTCGTGTGCCGCCTCAGCAGCTTGCTCACTCTGAAGGCAGCATGATGTGGTATCACCACCTTTGGCTCGTACCACTTCAAGGATTGCGCATGTGCAAGTACTATCGATGCTCTGATGGCTTGAAACGTTAGTTGCGAGCGTGGTTCCGGCCAAGCCAGATCTTCCGGCCAAGGTACAGTGCTTGGGATCGGGATGCAGTGGCAGCGATCGTGCCATTCGAAGATACCCTCCTCGCAGGACAGCCCTTGAGCGCTGGTAAAACGACTCGGTGTGTGTGACCATGGCGTACGCATATCGTACAAGATGTCGAAATGCTGGCCAAAGATCGTAGTGGGCATGCGAGTTCCCGCTATATCGAGCTCGGGAAGACCGCAGCTTTCACCTTTAGCCGACTCGGCCCATTGGCGGATGCGCTCGAGCTCTGGCGAAGTCTCGATGCCGCCCAGCGTCATTGTCCGTGCCTTGTCCGCGGTCATGTGGATGGTCAGATCTCGCCTTGCGCCGCTGTCGAAGTCCTTCAATCTTTGAGCAAAGGCGATTACATGCCCAAAGTCGAAGTTGTGCACATGCGCTGTCAAGCTTACCACAGGCCCTAGATCTTGGTCGAGGATGAGTCGGAGCTCTTTCCTGGTCTGTCGGCACACCATCATCAATGGCGGCGGGCAGGCGGCTCCATCCAGGTTGATGCGCAGAGACGTCGTGAGAGCCGCGCACTCTTCGTAGATCTGATTGCGTAGTTCGCCAGGTAGACCGAGGAACGAGGCTCTCGGTGCCATGTTGAGGAAGCTGATGTCGGGTTGCGCGGTCGTTGCTCGGTTCGATTTCGTGGTAAGTGGCAAGAGATAAGCTTGAGCTGCAAGGTTAAAGTTCAAAGTCAGCGTAGTGTTGTGGACTCCAAACAATACAAAGCCATGCAATAACACGTGATAGTGAAGGTCCGTGCTCATTCACCATCTCCAAGCCTCGTCGACAATGGACGCTGCCACTTAAGTCCCCACGATCGCAAGTCATTCTTGATTCTCGAGCGACCTTCAAGGCTGCTTAGTAGTCGCAAGATTATCTGGAGATCTCGAAAAGATTCCTTGAACTATCTCCCGAACCCAGACGGCTGTAAGATGCTCATCGGCCGATACGTGAGCTCCAGTGTCGTTTGGGAATTGGGAGAGAAGAGACGGCGGCGGCAAGCTCCATTGTCACGGACCCCCGCTCGCTTGTGGTCGCCAGACGTACTTTGGTGAAGGTACCTGATACGTGTCACTCGCTGCCCCTGTCTTGCCTATCCCACGCGCGAGGATGATGCGTCGAGCTCGTGCAGTCGCCCGCAGTTGTCCCTATGAAAGTGTTCTGGCGGAGAGAAGCCCGTCCTTGGCACAGCTCATTGCGCATGCTATGTGCTTACAATGAAGCGGACGGATAGCGCAAGGGTC
Organism: Neocatenulostroma microsporum; assembly: GCA_022814695.1. Classification (NCBI taxonomy): domain Eukaryota; kingdom Fungi; phylum Ascomycota; class Dothideomycetes; order Mycosphaerellales; family Teratosphaeriaceae; genus Neocatenulostroma; species Neocatenulostroma microsporum. The sequence continues at coordinate 89,252 of JAKLLW010000014.1, forward strand.
GGTGAATAGGCCGTTGCTGATCAGCGCAGAGATCTCGAAGTGATCCGTCTTCCGAGATGCAGAGGGAGGTGCATACGGGAGCTTGAACATAGGCGATGCTGTTGGGAAAGCCGCACTCGTCTCTGACACGCGTCAACTTGTTTTAGTCCTGGTAGACGATGTAGCAGCCCATCACACTGTCGCTGAAATGGAGGTCCCGACCGGCCATGGATTGTTTCACCAACCGTTGGCGGTACTAGAAAGCTCTACGTCTATGCTATGTATCAACAATGCGATCTGGGTATCTCGAAGCAAATGCAACTGCGCTGTACACAAAACTCAACTCACCGTCAGCGTGCTGCTGACTTGGAAGCCTTCTTCGCGGACGGCGGAGCCTCCTCCGCCCGAAGCTGGCTGACATCCATCACCAAGGCTCCGGACTGCAGTCCTTTGACCTGCGTGACATCGTCAAGCCCAGCTGCCTGTATGCTTTGCAGCCACGCTGCTTCCTCTGCGTCTTCTGGCTCCTCCACTTGGCCGCTCGAAGGCCCATTGGTCTCATCATCTCGCCTGTCCTGCCTGTCATGGCGTGCGTGAGCAATGTGATGGCTCAGGTCGGTGGTACTCGGATGTGAGACATCTATCATGTTGCTATGCGTTGTCAATGCCTGCCTCAGCGGCATATATCCGCCATGAACGCACTCTGTAGCCTCCGCAGTGATATGCTCCAATGCCTCCCTCTCCCGCCTCAACTCTTCTTCGTCCGGCTGACCAACGTCTTCTCCGCCAACGCCGCCATACTGCGTATGAGTCGAGCTCTCTAGGAGCGGGTCGCTCTCTTCGGTCTGCTCACAGCTTCGGTCAACTGGCTGCCCTCTGTCTTAGACAGGCAAGAGGGTTCTACTCACGTCGTGCGAGGGGTGCCGGTTTAGGCCAAGACAGGAGGCACAGATTCCCATCAAGAATGTGAAGCTCTCCTCCGCCCGAGCGCTAGTCTCACACTGCTATTGGCGCGCATAAGGTGCTGCAGGAACCCTTCAACTACTGCACTTTGTCGCTGGTCCAGCTGAAGCCCCCGATGTGTCGCTATTAGTCTGGTGTCTCGCTCAGTGTGCTTGCATGAGCGTCAATCCGAAGCAGTAGCGAGGAAGTCCAACGTGCCTTCGCAAAAGGAGGCTGAGGCGCACGCGGAACGTAGCCGCTGCACGACTCGTTTGCACCAGGGGGCACAACCTCACCTGCACTTCTTTTCCACCACACCTTCTGTGCACTGCCCATCATTTACCAGCACGACGGGAACCATTGATCTTGCCGATCGCATTCAAGCTTAACACCTGTACCACGTCAGAGATCGCGCGAACAGGTGGCTCGCGCAGACTGCAGTCCTCGCTCTGCTCAAATCTGCTTCTACTTTCCTTTCTCACCTACTCTTCTTTCCTACTGGCTTTTATCATGTCTGCTCGAAGAACCACGGTATGACTTGAAAGTATGAAGCAGCACTCAGGCATTAACCGTCCACGTGGGCACGAGCAATTCGGTACCTGCAGCTGTCAAGATGTTGAAATCCCGCCTTGACGCGTCTCGCGTCCAGTCACATTCCAGATGCGAGCACTTGAGCGCCTTTTTGGGAGGGGTGGTCTACAAAAGAATGAGGAAGCTGCAAGGCTAAAGTGACCGCTGATAGGTCGCGTATCGGAGAGCATTTCGAGGGTGCGAATTCCAGCAAGGGAGGTCGGAGATGGTCGCTGATTTGCATACCATCCCGCTCTCTCGGAATGCGCCTGAACCTCAACATCGAATTGACGCTACGAAGTCCTTTGATACTGGACGTTTCATGGCAGGCTGGGAACCATCCTTTGCCGCAAGGTCAGTCTTGGTGGGAAAGGCATCGTTGCACATTTCGTATTCAGCCTACCCATTCCGTATGCCAACTCCACCTCCGGACCAGCATCCACAGTCCTCCTACCACTGGATCCTGCAAGGCGGGTAAGGTACGCGGAGCCAAAGTGCCTGCCCAGCGTCACTACCACGCATGATCGACTATGAGGAAGGCTGGCACAGCTGTATAAAGTACTTGCGGGTTGCCGACTGGATTGACGATCATCAAGCTCCAGCATCAGGATCTAATACAACATACAACACTCATTGAGATTGTGCGACATCGGTCGAAGCATACTGCCTGTCACTCGTTCACCACAGCAGTAGCAAGGCTTCCGCCATGCATCAGTCATTCTTTGCCACGGCCTTGTGCCTCTCACTCATTCGTACTTTTGCCGATGCTCGAGCACATCGACAGGTCCAGGTCAGAGACAGCGCGCCTGCGCAAGAGGCCGGCATCGTTGACTGGTACCACCGCCTGTTCCGGAACGAAAAACGCCAAGACGATGGAGTCTGCTACGAGGATGCCTACTACGACTTTGTTCGCGACTACAACAGCAGCATGCAATTCTGCCGGATGTACATGGACTACCCGGATCAGACTGTCGTTGAAGATTACACACCCACCAGGTATCTTGCCCTCCAATGCTCCTCACTAACTTGTTTCGCTGATCATCTCAAGCACTGTCATCGAGACCGTTTCCGGAGAAACCATAACCGCCACAACGATCTACCGCTCCTCTTCCACATCCACTGTGACTGTTACCGAGACGCAATTCTACAAGAACAAACGAGATGCCGAAGCTAAAGCTCAGGTCACTGCACGTGCAGAGCTTAGTCAAGCGGCTGTCAACAGGGTTTTCGATATGTTCAAACGCCAGAATGCAGACGCAGTCAGTACCGCTTCAAACGACAGCGACGCAGCGGCCTCGTCCTCATCATCATCCATGTCTTCTGCCTTCAGCAGCGCCTGCTCATGCATGAACTACGGCGGCTCAACGGTCACCGAGACTTACACTCAAGACGCAGTGGTGAGTAAAGACTTCGCCTCTATGAGCTTTCGTCGACTGACTTTGTTCACAGATTGTCACTGAGGAAGCCTTCCCTGGCCCAACGACGACGACCGTGACAGAGACGAGGGCTGGCAACGCGGTTGTGACAACTACCACTGTCATCGTATCGGTCGCAAGCAGCACTTCGAGCTCTACGGCCCTCTCCGTCGAGACTATCACGCCCACTACATACAGCGCATCACCGGCGGCCAACGTAAATGCAACCACTGCTGCAGCCACTTCCTCTGGTGCGCCAACCCCGACTTCACCGGCGATCATCTGTCCCGACGAAGATGGCGACGTTGTCAGTCAGCTGGTCGGCTCTGAGCGCTTCGACTACATGGTCAATTGCAGTACCGATCTCACGTCCGCCAACTTTTACGGTGCTCTGTACTACTCTTCCTTCAGCCAATGTATCTCGGCTTGCTCTTACGGCGACACGCAATACATGCAGCC